>WBMZ01018038.1:0-12766 GCA_013400975.1 Atrichornis clamosus | reverse complement strand
CACTGAGATGGCTTGGCAGAGGGCGCGGGGGGCCCTCCCGGCGCTACCTGTGCGAGCGCCGCGGGGCCGGGCGGGGGGCCGGGAGGTGCTTCCAGGATGGACTTTGACGGTGGGTTTGCGTCTTTGCCGTTCAGGAACCTGGAGGAGGCGGCGGCGTCGGTGGGACGAGGGCCGGATCCCGCGGGCACCGCCGGAGGAGGGGGCAGCTCCGCGGCCGGCGATCGTGCGCGGCGGGGCCACGCTTCCAGCATGCTGCTCGCACGGACACCGCCCCGCCGCGCTGGTATGTGCACGGCTCCAGCGCCCCGCGCTGCGCTCCGGCGGCACCGGCGGGTGTGCGGCGGGAGCGGGGGATGCGCGGCCGCGACCCGCGGGGAGAGCCCTGGCCGCGGGCGGGACTGGCCTTCCTCAGGCTCGTGTCGTGCAGGAGAGGAAGAAGAGCCGTGCTTTGAGGTGGGGTTTTTCAGGACAGGCGGCGGTGCCGCTTTACTCCTCCCATCATCTCGCAGCGAGGTTGCCGGCCACGGAGTCCTCCAAACTGAGCAGAGCGGAGCTGCCGCTCCCGTTGGGCACCCGTGGAATTGCCTGAGGAAGGGTGGTGCTATGGACAGCAATTAGAGTGATGCAGGGTGGGAAGGTAAACGGCGTGGCTGGTTTTCTTCGAGCTGTTTTCCTGCTGTCGGGAAAACGTGAGACAACTGTATTTGCCGGCCAAGGTGGTGTAAGGGCTTGTCATCCCCTGCTTTGCCATGAGTACCCTTTCCAAGCTTCCACACAAACCCTTATCCACCGTGGGTTACCTTCATCTGATGTGTTGTAAAATACAGATTTAGTAATGTAACCTCTGTAGCGGCAAAAATTCTTAAACATTTAGAAATATTTTATGCTTTCTTATAGTTCAGGAACTAGCAGTTCAAATTAGGTTTCTAAATATAGTAATTTTTAAAAAAGGAAAAATGCAGGGATTTGTACTGTAGCATTAACAAGGTGGCATTTTTAACCTTCAAGTACATACAAATTAGTTTTCTTCTGAGCGTTATGTTCTGCTGAGACCATTCTTGCTTTACAATCACCTTGGTGCGTACAAGTTGCACGAGGGGTTGGGCAGCCGCTCGTGTCCCTGGGGACAAGGTGGTTCTGTGGGCAGGGCCCTGGGGGAGAGCTGGCAGTGCTGCCGGGCTGTGTGGGGCACGGCTGCCTCGCCTGGCTGCCGGCCTGCCCGCGTCCCAGGCGCGAAGGCGGCAACTGCTGGAAGTAGGAGCTGGCACCTTAGGAGTGATGAAATTCAAGGAAACAAATACCGGGGGAGAGCCGTGAGACAGTGATTTTTAAGGCTGACATAGTTCTTTGTTGCAATTCCGGGCAGCTTTCGTACAGTTGGAGCATCTGGTTCTTACCTCCTCGCTTTGTCCTCTTACTCCTCAATTTCTGCCAACCATTGGTAACATAGTTGTGATTTTTAAATGTGGGGCTCTGTTTTCTGATGTGAGATGTGGAAAAATGGCTTTTCTGCTGCACTTCTCATTCCATTCCCCTTTTCACAACTGGCTTCTGGAGATTAAAGAACAGAATGGGGTTGTGTGCAGCTTTTATTGTGCTCTTCTCTGGTTGATCTCGGGCAGATCCTGACTGTCTCCTTCCTTCTGACTTTCATTTGTGTTAATCCAGTGGAGCTTCTGCCTTCCTGAGTGCATCACAAAGCAAGCCAGCATCCCTCATTCATACCTTATGCTGTGCAGCTCCATATGTTCGTAGTTGAATCTTGTGACAGCTACTACAATAAAAACCTGACCCTGTCAGCCTGAGATACCGATCCGCTGTTTTAGCTGCTGCTGCTCCTTAGTTCCTGCTGGCAGGATCCCCAGGCTGGGCAGCAGCCAGCGATAGCAGCAGGAGGGGCTTCCTTGCTCCTAAAGATTTTTGCATCCCTGTTCATCGTCTGCAGCCCTGTCTCTGCCTGGCACCTGTGGAGGACAGTAATGCACCTTTACAAACAAGGCTAGATCCTAAGCTTTAGTCTGAGTGTAAGCAGCTTAATGTTTTAATGTGTTCCTGAGAGGACTTCCGTAAGTAGGCTGTGACTCTGTGATTGAGTTGTTGGGGTGGAAGGTTTGTGGTACACGTAGGAAAATTCTGCTTTCCACTTTAGTTCATTCCAGTGTTACAGCATTATAATAAACCAAGAGCCTGCTGCTTCTGGAGCCAGTGCTGTGCTGTAGAGCCGTCTAACCTCGGTGTGGGACTTGGCCAGTGTCTCTGTCACCTTTGGTGGTGTGCCTTGTGTTTTCCCCTGCTGTGGGGAAATGTTTGTGGGGATGGTCTTCAGACCATAGATTTGCAGCTGGTACAGATGGGAGGGGCTGATAATTACAAGAACTGTGGGCTTTGCTCAGAAATGTGTTGAACCTGCATCTTTTCATATTATTCAGGGCAAGGAAGCAGCTGTACATCTGTGTCAAAAACTTTTTGTCCATTTCTGATATTTTGTTTCTGTTCAGTCACCCGTTCTGAGCATTATTTTTTATTTGGGTTCTTGGAGAGTTTTGGATGTCTTCTATGACTATTAGATTTCTCTTTCAAAGGCATTCCTCTATAGTTTCTGTAGTTGGGTTCCTTGAGTCTCGGCTAAACTTCCTGCAGATGGAGTTTCTGAGAAGGTCTGCATCTTTTTCATGCCCTTTCTTCTACAGGCTCACTCCAAGGCCTTACTTGCTAAGGAAATCACTCTTACCCACCTAGAAAACAGGCTTTCATCAGCTGTAGGCATCCTGCTCCTGTTAGTATGGGCTTAGTTAAGTTCATGTTCTCTCTTGTCTATGGGCTTACAGAGTCTGTACTGGTACCTGTTTGCTTACTTATATTCTGAGACATTGGGAAAAAAACATCCAGCATGGAAAAACCAAGCAGAATTAATATGTTGTAAGTATTTTTGTCTAAATTTGGACACAGAATTGTACATATGGCTGTTTGGACAAGCAGGTAAGTTAAAATGTGAGCAGAACCTGTAAGAAGTTTTTGGCGTCCTGTTCCCCAGTGGCCTCCAGGCTGCTCCCTGAGCTGTGTGTGTGGAGTTCTTGTGAATAAACTGCTGCACTGGAGGTAGGAGGGAGGATTTCAGGACAGGCTGACTGGGTACAGTTTTACTTTCATGACATTAGACAGCTACCAAGCACACAGTGTTCTTTGCTTTTAACAAGACTTCTTTTTCCTGGATGAAAAGTAACATTGTGGCTGCTGAGGGCTGTACCTACTAGCATTGCTGTTCTCTGAACTGTTGGTATTTTCACCCAGAGATTTCCTTTGGTACTTTACATCTTTGCTTGCTGCTTCCCAAAGTTTGGGTAAGATTGCTAGAGCAGTGCAAAAAAGCACTTGTTTTTGTCCCTGTCTCTGTGGTTGTGCATCTTGGGGTGGAGGAGGCTGTTTCTTGATTTTTGTGGGGGGTTTGCCTTTTTTTTTTTTTTTTTAAGTTATACTGGTTTTAGATTTCCAGAGTTTGTCAGCATAAAAACTCACATCAACACAGCTGTACCATTTAACAGCAAAATCTCCCCACTCACACTGTGCATGTAAATCATAAAGTGAAGTAAGAAGAAACATTTTCTTCTGTCTTGTTTTTCCCTCTAATTTGAAGATTTTTCATGTTCTTAACTGCATCGCTAAAGTGCTTCAGAGATTAAATTTGACATGGAAATTGCCTCCATTAAGTAACTCAGTGTTCTGAGAAAGGAGATTGTAGACAGGTGGGGTTCAGTCTCTTCTCCCAGGTAACAAGCAATAGATCCAGAGAAGATGACCTCAAGTTGTGCCAGGAGAGGTTTAGGTTGGATATTAGCTCAGATTCTTCATTGAAAGGGTGGTCAGGCATTGGAACAGGCTCCCCGTGGAAGTGGTGGAGTTACCATCACTGAAGGTATTTAAAAGATGTGTAGAAGTGGCCCTTAGGGACGTGTTTTAGTGGTGGGCACAGCAGTGCTGGGATAATGATTGGACTTGGTCTGAAAGGTCTTTTCCAACCAAAACGGTTCTGTGATTCTGTGATCAGCTGTGCTCTTACTGAAGAGCCTTTTCAAGTAAACTGGGGGTCGTGCCTGGTTTTGAAAAGCAGTTGTGTTGTTTCCCCATTCAGTTACAAACTGGCTTAGAAGCCTGGAAAAGCTTTATCAATTCTGGCCATGGAGGGGAAGAACCCAGGCCTTTGAAATTCCAGCACGTACCTGGAGAAGATAACCAGGAGACTTTCACTTACAGCTAATCCTGCCCAGCAGTTGTTTGCAGTTGATGCATCCAGCCCTTTCCAACCTGTAGCTCTTATCTCTTGTTGGCACTAAGTGACAGGGGAAGGAGGGGACGGCCCTGAGAGGGGTGAGATCTCCCTTTTTGCTTTTCATTCCCTAAGGTGTTTTGGGGTATTTGGGTATCAGTGATTGCCTGAGGTAGCTGAGTATTCGATATTGTGCCTGTCTTAAAGTAACTGTAGCTTTTTAGAACTTTATTTTCCTATGATTAGAAAGAGTTGGTATAATAAATGTTATACAGTGCCTCTCCTCAGTAGGAGAAGACAGGATTTATGGGAAGCTGGATATTAAGGAGAGGCAGAACTGAAAGCTGGTGGATGGGACAGCTCTGGGAGCCCCTGCCTGGGGCTGCTTTGCACGGGACGCCTCTGAGTCCTGCAGCAATGGAGGGGATGCTGTGCTCTGAGTGAGTGATTCATCCCTCTGCCATTTATGTGCTGCTGCTCTGCTCAGAGCTGCAGAATCCAAAGGCTAATGCCATGGATGCTCCTGAAGAACATCCCACCTTATCAGGGAGAGGCAGACAGAGTATGTTCTGGGTTTCTGTTTCTCTCCATTCCTACATGGAGGATGTGAATATTTAATGTGATTGGGTGCAGTTCAGAGGTGTGGATGCCTAAATGCTGTTTGGTTGCCTCTGCTGATAGCTCAGCAGGGTCACATGCCCAAACTCCAAGTTTGTGTATCTTTGTTACAGAGTTTATTGTCTCCGTGATAATGGCAGCATTGTGATTGAGTGTTCTCCCTCTTTCTCAAGGTCCAGGTCTCAACAGAAGTTCTGAGAGGGCGAAGGGAAAACGGGAGAGAACTTTTAAGTTCAGGCAAAAGATGGGGCACATTACCCTTCCTGGATCCTGCTGAAATCCTCCTTAACTGGCCTTGCAGTGGAAGGAGGTTGGCATCCTGCATACAGTCAGGAGCCACTTGCCCAAGCAGTGGCCCCTCTCTACTCCGAGGATTAGGTGCTGTATATAAATTGTTGCAGCCTGTCATTCAATCTAATTTATTAAGTGCTGTATCATCCTTTTACCTCTGTCAAAGTCGAGTTCTGTTGTGAGAAAAGGCAGACAGACCTCTGCAAGGGCAGCACTACAGATTCATCAACTCTGTAATAATGTGTTCCTTTGACATCTTGGCAAGTGCTAAGTTCTGTTCGTGGGTTCCCTTTGCAGAGTCCCACACCTGAAGCTGTCTGTGCTCTCCTGGGGACAAAGGGGACAACCTGTTAGGAGCAGATGTGGTTCTGGTAAGTGGCACCCTGAGCTTGTCCTGTGGATACTGAGGGGAAAACTGAAAGCTTCCCTGGCTGGAGGAAGAGTCATATTTGAACCTAAAAGTTTGGGAAGCGAGGAGCCTGGCTTTGTCACAGCAGAAATTACTTGCTGTCTTCAGCTGGGCAAAGCTGCACCTAAGCTATTCTGAAAAGTATGACTTATTTTTAATCTGGTGACTGCTCTAACATTAAGTGTTACAGAAGGCAATTTCTTAAAGCATAGTATTGAACTTCAAGATTTTCTCTCTGAGGTTCATATGGATGTAAAACATTTAAATGGTAGCAGGAACTTATTTGCTTGTGATGGCTACAGATGTTGCACAACAGCAAAACACTTGCTCTTCTGTCTTCATTATATGATGGTGTATTGCAGAGGGCAGTGAAACGTAATTTTTGATAGCTCTCGTTCACCTTTCTCTAATTATTTTTTAACTGATTCTTTTAATACTTTAAGAAGTCTTATTTGTTTAATAAAATGACAGTGATACTATTAATGCTTTTTTTCCTCTACTTTATATTGCCTAATAGTGAATTGCAGGCATCCTTTCACCATTGTTTTGTTTCCTTCAGTAGTTAGAAATGAACTTACCTTGGCAGGAAACGCTTTGCCAGGCTGGCAAAGAGACTGCTTAGCCCTCGCATGCCAGGTGAGTTCAGCTATGTGGTACAACTCCCTCAGTATTTCCTCTCTCCTGGTGTTCCCACAGGGCACACACGTGGTAGACAACATAAACTCACCCTTGGGAACTTTCCATTTGTGATGTGGAATTGGTTGTTTTCAGGACTTTCCTTAAAGTAATACACAGTGTTTGTTCTGTTGAAGTTAAATGAAGCATTTAAAACATTTTTATTTACATCCAGTAAAACGGAGCACAACTAGGAGCTTATATTTTTCAGATAAATTAAATCAAATTTCACTTACTGTAAAATCAGTCTCTAAAAAGGCAAGATGTGTTCAGGTTGGTGATGGTGCTGCTTCAGCTCCTGGTTGAGAGTGAGCAGAGCAGGCTCAGCTCCCTGACCTCTGGCTCCAGCTAAGCCTAGCAGCCTTGTCACGTGAGGAACTGCTCTACAGAGCTCTTGGCCTGAGCCCCAAACCATCCATGCTGTGGTGTCTGAGGCACAACTGGCCACTGATCACAGCTTGGATATGGAGAGAAACAGGCTCCTACCACACAATCTTGCCTTGTGCAGTTACTGGATTGAACATCGTGCTGGGAGTAAAATGAGCTGGTTTATTTTACTGCTTTTTTTCCCCTCTGAGGGTGTGAGCATTGCGAGGAAAGGCAGAGATGTTAAAATCCATGTCAGAACTTAATGCCTTGGAGATGAGTTGGACAGAGAGGATTTAAACAGCTCTTCACCGTGTGTGTGCAGGCAATGGCTGTCAGGAAAACAAGGAAGCAGCCAGAAGGTTGAGGGCAGCTTCATTTGCAAGCATTTCTGTGCCAGCAATTATTAACTCCAGCAGACCGGGCAAACTAAAACTGCTGCAGTGACTTGGAAAGTACTGAGCTCTGCAAAGGATGAAATGAGCAACAGGCAAGAATTTAAACCAGGGCCGAGAACTTTGCTTTTGAGCTCAACTAGGAGTCAATTTGGAACAGCTGAGTTGTATTGCATGCCTTCCTGTCTACAAGCTTTATAGCCCACCCTGCCCGCTGTGCAGGACGGTCCCACAAACATTTGACTTAGCCCAAATCAAAAGGCAGAGGTGAGAGGGTGGGAACAGAGGTAAGTCCTGCACAGGAAGATACTGACCTGAGGGGATTTCTCCCTACCTGCTTTAGGAGATGTTTATCCTCCCTCTACTCACATTCCGTCCTTTCTACTAGACAATAGCTCATTTGCTGGTGTCCCCTAACAGAAATCTCCCATTGTAGGAGAGAAACATTAAAGCAGTGATGAAATATAACTAAAGCTGGCTTCTATTTATCAAACCTCCATTAAAATGCTTAAAAAAAAGGAAGAATAACAAATGAAACACTGTGACTCCAAACTTGGATGAAAAATCCAGATCTATTTTAAGTAAAGTGTCAGGGATAAACTCTGATAGAAGTACACTGAAGCTGTGTGTGACCTTGTCTGGATCAAGACTGCAGGTTTCAGGTACCAGCAGTGCTGGGGGTTATCTGCTGTTAGTGATTCTTTATCATGTTATATATTTCAAACTGTCCAGAAGAGCAAGTAGAAGTGATTTTTGTTAATGTTTTATTAATGGTAAATATTGAAATTAGACATGCACAAGATATTACTATTAAAGTTTTGAATTATTCGGCTGTCTCAATTGCTTTCAGGCTTCCTTAGCCTCTGGTCTGCAGGCATGTTAAGTTTGATCAGTGTATGCAGTGGATAGACGTGAGTATGAACCTCCATAGGGATAAATGTAGTGCAGTGGAGGGAATCCTCCTGCCTTTTACTCATCTAGTGACAAGTTATCACTCCAGTCTTTTACACATTTTATGGCAAGTTATTAGAATACAAATCTGATAGCTGAACTCTCCTCTGTGTTGGGTTAAACTGCAAGTGGCAGCCAGCCCTTGGCAGCAGGGTGTGTTACAGGCTGGTGAGCTACACTGCCTGCTCCAGAGCACTCTGGCACGTGCTGCAGCAGCTCAGTGTGCACAAAAGAGACTACTGAACTTTATTGTAGTGGTTCACAAACGTTTCCCTAAAACACCGAAATGTCCTGATACCAAGCTAAAGGTGTGAAAACATTTGCATGGACTTTGTGGTTTCAGAAGCCCTTTAGGTCTGACTTTCTGCCAGGGAACACCAGCCACCCCTTCTGTGTGCTGCATTTCAGCCCTGCAGACAGGTACTGATGGTTTTTATGCAAAGAGAGGAGAGGAGCTTGTCCCAGGAATCTGGTTCTCCTGAGTCAGCTGCTAGACTGGGGAATTCCCATCCTACCTGTGAAGCACCATTTGCCTGCAACTGGGATTGATTTCCTCTGCAAATATTTGCCTGTGATCAGGTTACTGGATTGGAGCCCCTGTTTCCTCCAGTGTATAAAGCAAATAAATAAGGCTTAACCTCTTCGCCATTATTATGTTTTCAAAGGCTATTTACAAAAAATCTTTAACTTTGGCTGACCTTAGTACAACGTCATTGGGTGAAGCTGTAGGGAACAGTTGGTTTCTGTGCTGTGCAGTCTTTATTTTGGCTGGCAGTCATCTAACTCTGATAAGTGGGTAAGTGCATGCCAAGCAAAGTCAGGCATATCATGGGATTCTGCTTTGCCTGCAGAGAGAAGGTAGCCCCAGAAACAGCTTTGTCGTCAGTAAACAAAAAGCCATATACCAGAATTGAGAGTTGACCGATTCTGGGTCTTGAAGAGTTTAAAAGGACCTTGTCAGGTGTTTTGTTTGTCACTCTCCCTTCTCTGGATGTAGCATTGTCCTGCTCTAGTGAAAATGGTGCTCTGGCTCTGCTGGAACTGCCTTGATCACAGCAGGCTGCTGCTGCTGCCTCTGCTTTCCCTAACCTCTCCAGGGAAAAAATGAAAACAGCTCTTGTTCCTTGTGAATACCTTCTGGTGGCTGCCCCGCTCAAGCCTCCTTGAGCAGCAGCAGAATGACACTGGGAATTAGTGTCATCCTGCCCAGAGGGCGTGTGACAGCCATGACACAAGGCTCTGGTTATGGCGCTTGTGTGGTGCTTCTGTGGCGTGGTTTTGGTGTTTCTTTCCAGCAGCAGCAGCAGCAGTCCCTGGAGCTAAACAGTATTTGTTTGCAATTTCAGGAAAAAGGCAGCGCATTGTCAGCTTGGAAGAAACAGACTTCATTTTTTTTCTAAAACCTTTACATTCCTAGATGGCTTACATCCTGTACTGGGAACTGCATTCAAAGGCAGCATGAATTCAGGTCAAACTTTGCCTACTTGTAGTAGATGGATGTTACTGATAAAAACATTTTACGCCACTGGGCAGAGATTTATTTAAGCCGCTTCTACAAGCGTCTGTAGTGAATTTAGCTTTCCTTTGAGCTCACTGAGAACATTAAACTATTTATTGCTTTTATATGAAACTCTGTTTTGACAGATTTCCTCAGAAGAAGCACGAAAGGAGATGTTCTGTCCTTTGAAAATAACTGGAGCCACTGGCAAGAAGCAGCGACACTGCATCGAACAAGGAAAGCGCTTCCAGGTTATCAAAACATGCTGTTGAACTGAATTTTGCGGCTGCGTTTTCCAATGTACCATGGGATGCATCAAATCCAAGGCTGCCTTTCAAGGTTCCAATGCTATCCCGGATGAAAGGATCGGGGGAGGTAACGAAGGATGCACCGGGGAGAAATCCTCGCTGCTGGCGGTGCAGGTGGAGGAGAAGGGCCCGTCGAGCGCGGTGGTGCTGGACTACGCGCAGCGCCTGTCGCGCGACATCCTGGAGCAGGCGGTGAAGCAGTGGGCAGTGACCGAGAGCAAGTACAGCGACATCCCCTTCATCGAGAGCGACCTGCCCTGAGCCCTCGGCCTGGGCTGTCTGCACGTGCTGTGTGCAGGGAAAGTCCAGCCAGCTGTCGTTGGAGCGTCGCTGTGTGGAGGTGTTTGCAAGGAGAGGCTGACAAAATCTGCCTTTTAATGCATATTGCTAACAAAGTAATTGGATCACAGTCAGATCCATTCATCGAGTGTCCTTTGTTGTCAGCCATACGTTGCGTATATTCTGTCTTTGTACGTGTTGGATGTGACCAGAAATTAGTGTTAAAAAGAGGATGAGAAGACTCTGGCTGCCCTGCACCTCTACAAGCACTGCCACGGCGGCCCCAGTGACACTGAACGACGAAGCGTGGTTCATTCCTGTGTTCTGCGTAAAGGATCCAGTGGCCTGTTTGTAGGTGAGAAGAGATGAACTCTCTGAGCTTGGTGAATTTGTCTGCGTTTTGCTAAAGCGAAACCAAGGTCTGCATGTAGCAAAGGTAACTGCTGTCATAAATTTAACTTTTGATTCTTTGACCTGACTAAATCTGGAGTACCACGAAATAATGATGGTGATGAGAAGCACGTTATAAACCCAAGTGGTATTCAGGGAACCATATGGATGATGATGCTTTTCACCTTCCTTTCTGAAGTGAACCAGTGAGAAACACGACAGTATTGATAAGCAGTGCATTATAATTAACAGATGCTTCCGTGAGTGCATGAAAGCTTGTCTCTAAAATCCTGCAGTAAGATAGGTTAGTGACATCTGGTCGCTGTGTTCAGACCAAAGCTGTCTGGTTTTTTTGTTTGGATTTCTTTGGTTTTGTTTGTGGTTTATTTCGTGTTAGGGTGCTGGTTTGGGAGGATTTGGTTTTGTTGTTTTACTGTAACCCAGAGAGGTGTGCAAAAACTACTGATGCTCACTAGCGAAATGAATCTTCAAATGTGTTAGAGTGTTTTAGGACGATTTGTTTCATGGGAACTCTGGCTGCATTACACTAAAACTCCTCTCTGAAGTACCACCCTTGGGACAGGACGTCTTCCTTCAGCTTCTGTAGGCTACTGCTTACCTGTTGGAAAACCTGTGCCAGGCAATGCCAGTCGGAGCTACAGGAGCCCCAGCCCTGAGCAGTGCACTGAATGCAGAGTTAGTGACCAAGCCTTAGGCCCAAAGCTCAAGGGCTGCATTCTGCACCCATTTGGTCTGGGTTGCAGCCCCACACTGCTCCCTGCTTCCCCAGGACTCGCAGCCTGGCCCACTGTACTCGCAGCCAGTGACAGAGCAGGACAAGGTGAATTAATCGAATGCATCTTGAAGGTACAGTGTTGCTGACATTTTATACCAAGTGAAGGCCTTGTAACAGCTTGGCTTTTACCACCTGTTTGTTCCTTTTTCTGTGGTGCCCAGTTTAAAAGACATAGTTCTCTTTCCTAGATCAAAGTGCTTTCCATTTTATGTTTTCATTTTATAGAGAAACACTTTCCATACTGGCAAAAGCTGTTACTATTTTTAAAAGGTACATGTAGTTCTAGTAAATGATACAAAGCATGATTTTTGAAGCAATGGGAAGCAAGCAAAAGAGGACCATGTCAACTGCTATTTTTAGCTTATTCTCAGACGTAAGACAGTCTGTGAATTGAGCTGTTTTGCAAATGCTGTGACACAAACTTAAGTTACTTGAAATTCACCTATAAGGGGACGTGGCTATTGCAAGAATAAAGGGTGAAAAATGCTTCTCTGTGACACAGCACAAGGTTGCCATTAAATCCCAGTGACCAGACTGGATTCCCAGTGACCTGCTATTAAGACTGTTCTCAGGCTTTTGCTGGAAAAGGGAACAAAATCCGCTTACGCTGTAATGTCGTCCTCTTTGAAGTAACACAGTTGTCTTCAAAGCCATTTGCAAAGTGGGACTAAGGTTTTATGGTTCACTTAAATTCTCCTGCTAACAATGACATTCCTTCAAGTTCTACAGCATATAAAACATTAGCTCATATTCCTTGCTAATCTAAAATACCTCTATATATTAGTGTGAGTTAGAAAGCAAAGCCAAAACTCTGATCAAGTCAGTACGTATCAATTGGATATTGTTTAACTACAGTATTAAAAAAAAATACTACTCTTACTATAGCTAAAATAAAACTTTATTACAAAAAGAGGCCAACCTCTCTAACATGAGTCTTGACTCAAGAATGTTAACACTGCTAACCACAGAAACTAAAAAAAAAAAGCCAAAGCTCCACAGCCATCCTTGGCCAGGTGGGTGAAGAGCAGGTACAAAACTGCACGGGCTTTCAGAGAGCCTTTAGGTGTATCTGCCCTGCTGCAGACACCCCGGCAGCTGCCATGGGGAGCTGGGTGTTGCAGTGCTTGCTGTTGCCATGTCTCAGATCCTTCCTCTGGATGTAGCCTTAGCATCTGACACTCTTCAGGAATATCAGATGCACTTTTGAAAGCAGCTTCTGTGTTGGCGGGCTGCCACTGCACTGTCCAACAGCAGGCAGAACGATTAAACAGCCCAAAGTTACATCGCAGCATCCATTCTGATACATACTCCGAATTTCCCCCAGAGAGGGTGTTACCCAGGTCTGTTTAAACATGCAGCATGCACTGCTTCCATGGGGGGCGGCTGCTGTGTGGGGCGGCTGCTGTGTGGGGCGGCTGCTGTGTGGGGCGGCAGTGCTGCGTGCCCACAACGCAACTCAGCACCTGCTGCTTGGTGGCCCAACCAGGCACCCACCTGCAGCCACAAACCGGGCCCCTCCCTCCCAG
>WBMZ01018036.1:0-37924 GCA_013400975.1 Atrichornis clamosus | reverse complement strand
GGCCGGGCCGCGCGAGACCGCGGCCGCCGCGCGGCTCTCGCGAGACACCGCCCCGCCCACGCCCCGCCCAGCCGCGGGCAGCAGCCAATCACAAGGTCCCGCTTCTCCCGCCTCCTTCCGCCAGCCAATAGGAGCGCGCCTTCCCTCAGCGCCTCGCCCGCTTCGCTCTGTGGGCTGAGGGGCGCGGGGGTTCTCGGTGACTGTGGGTGTTCCCCCTGTCCCGGTGTTCCCGGGGTACTCCTGGCGTTCCCGGTGTTCCCCGTGTCCCGATGTTCAGGGGTTCCCGGTGTCCCGGTGTCTTCCCCCTGTCCCGGTCCCTCCCCGCTCCATGCCTCCCCGCGTGTTCACACAGCCCTCGGTGCTAACAAGTCATGCCTGCTTATTGGCTGATAAAGGTGAACATCGTTTGCTGATAAAAGTTGTGGTCAGGGACCACCCTCCCAGCTTTGGTGCAGCTGCCGCTGCCTTTTATTTCTGTGTTAACAGCAGAATGGAGACCCTCAGGCAATCCTGCCTACACCCACCACCTGCCCATCACGACCATTTTTACCCACGATAGTTGGTCTGGTTGGAAACATTTTGATTTTATGCGTTTTCACACACACTAGGATGACACATAAAGGCTTGCTTGTGTCCTGTCGGTACTCTACTGACAGCAAACTCCCTCATACTCAGGATATTAAACATCACTGGCTATTAAAAAGCCGCTCTTTGCTGAGCCCTACAGCTGCCTAAAAAGGAATCCCAGCTGCAGAAATCGTCTTTCCAGTTTCCACAGACTAATGAACATAAACTTGTCTAACAAGATTCACATAGCAGGCCTGCAGGGTAACCAGGATGAACACCTTGCAGAAGGCATTTCTTTTATATATTCATAGAACTTTCTCTTGAAGGAGAGTGGCATGCAAAAACACTTAAGATCTTTTTCCTTGCAGAGTCCCTTCTCTCTGTTTCAGTTTTAAATAAAGAACAGCAGTCCTTAATGGCTCATTTGTCATTTTCCTGCACTTGAAAGGCAATAATTGATTGTGACAACTACACTTGCTCCATCTTACTTTCCAGTTGCAGTCTTTTTGAATTTGTTTTTCTCAGAAAAAAATAAATTGGATTTTGTTTAAATAATTTACCCTTCAAAATTCAACATCCTCCATATTTGTCATATCATACTGCAAACACTTTCTTACTGTGGTTGATAGCACTTGTCTATTTTTTTTTCAGCTGATGTTAAATTCCAGGAAGTGGCCTGCCTGCAGACCACCAGTTTTAAAAACAGCAATTACATCACGCTTCTTAATGTCACTTTGGTCTCACATTATAAATGTCTGAGAAATTAGAAGTTAAGCATATTTCAGACCAAAGTAGAAGCTGAATATGAGGACTGTTAGCAACACATTCCTCAGAGAGATTTCAGTGATATGTCAAACCAAATGTACTTCTCCAGGATATTGAGTCATCGATCAGGACAGAAACTGTGTTTCTGTCTTCTACTGAAGTAGAAGAGGAAAGATGAAGATTTTTTCTTGGGAGCCCTGCTCTTAACAGAGCCAGGATATGTAATGTGTTTATTTACACATCTGTTATAATGGCTTTGGGTTTTTTGGTTGGAAATTATTTAAGACAGTAACAGGTAGAAGATAAGATTACTGCACCCTGATTTTTTTGAGAGCAAATTTTGTCTGTTCTTTTCTGCTCACACCAACACACATCACTTCACCTTGTGTCTTTTCCCCTGAAGGCTCACTCAGGATTCTCTCTATTGTTTTTTGCAGCCTGAATTGTCACACTCATTCATTCTTGGTTGTTTTTTCCCTCAACCAATGCGGTGATGATCTCTGAAAAGATCAGACCCGAAAGCTGATCTCTGAAGCTCTGATCCTGCACAGCACAGGTGTCCAGTCTTGCCCGTGTAGTCACAAGGCTAAAAATGATGAGCAGAGCAGGGGCCATTGGAATCTGATCTTCTGTTGAGGAGAGCACTTGCCTCGTGGTTGCCAAGTCATTCTCACCTAACAAGTCAGCCCAGTGGGATCTCTTTGCTAAGTAGATTTTAGTTTCTTAACCCTAATTTAATTCTTAGTTTTGTGCTTCTGAGAGCAAGGAACAGGATGGCTTGACATTTCCATCCTTGCTCAGAAGGATGGCTGATCTTATCTGGGCCTACATAAAGAAACTAATAAAACTTGCTTTGAAATGTAGCCTTTGAAGAAGTAGATCTAGTCAAGTCAATACGGCGTTCACATACGTAATCCTACAGGATTCAATTGGTGTAAATTGCAAGAATTTGAGATCTGTTCTTTCACTAGGAGGTTTATTTTGCATCAAGCATACATTCATTAATTTTTCTCTTGTATCAGAAAGAAATAAACTCTCTAAAATATTCAGTTTTTACTCATGGAGAAAGAATCCATTTTCCAGAAAGTCCTGGTTCTTCTTAGGAAGTCTTTTGTAACTTCCAGTTTGTAATTTTGGTTTAGGGACAAAGCTCTCTTATTTGAGTGGAATAAAGTTACAGTGACTCATCACAGTACTGCTAACTTTGATTCCATAAATGTTTTAACTCTGACTTCCACAGCAGTACACAAGTGGGAAGGCAGATGGAGCTCCTGCACACCAAGTGCCAGCATGCCAGTGTTTAACGTTTAGGCATCATCCACCTTTTGCTCAAGTCTTTTTATTTTCAGTTTGTTATTGTATTTGTTAAACTCGAAGTGACTCCTTTTTCACAGGTACAGTAATGCTAATGAAAAATCTAATTTCAAAGGAAGTTATTTGCACTGCCTGATATGGTTCAAATTGGCATCGCTCAAAATAGAAGCTTTTAAAACAGTTTATTGCTAACTTGAGCTGAACTAATTTTTGAGGGAAATTTCCTGGTAATCACATTGATTATGTTGTGTAATAGCTTTCCTAAGAAGTAATGGAAAGCACTAGTCATTTGGACAAGCTGCATTGGAACAACCCTAATACAGAATAAGCAAGCAGTGGGTTTTGTCCCTGATCACGCAGTTTCTGCTCATTCTAAATTCCCACTGATCTAATTAATCTCAATTGGAAAAAGAACAATGCCTCACTGACTGCCCCAGAAATCAAATTCCTCTGTTAATGTGTTAGGCAAATATAACAATAGGCAGAATCAACATTTCTGCCTCTGCTCCATCAGGAAATCTCAATATGGGATCACTGCAAAGGTAACAAACCAGCCAGCTCTCCATGGCTGTTCAGTTGTTAGTCCTTTAAAGTCTGCTAAAGGGGCACGTAGCTGATGTGGAGGTATTTTGTGTTACCTCTTGTTGACAAGATAATCAAGGCCTTCAAATTAATTTCAATTAACCAAGTATTATTTTTCAACTTAACCAACATTGCTGTATGTCACAAATACATTAATTAATAAAATTTTGTTTATCGTTTGGAATTAACTTTATGAAACTCCTTAAACTTGACTGATTTTGTTCAATTAAAGTCACTTAGAATATTATCTCTAGTTTTGCTTCACTTCAACCCAGCAAACTAATAGAACTTAAATAGCAAATTTAGACAGTACATGGATGCTTATTAATTTCAGGCAGCAAATAGCATGAAATGTTCTTTGGTCTATTTTTATATGTCCTCAATAATATTATTTTTTACTACCGCCTTCAGCTGCCATTGAAGCTCTGTGGTGGTTATTTCTCCATCCTTCTGCCTGGCCCAAGGTTTGCTTTCTTTTCATCTTCACTGCATTTCCCTTCAGTTCAATTGACAGATTTTCTGAGTTTGCAATAATTGTCAAAAGATTCTTGAGTATTTCTAATGATTTGTTGGATCTAATTTAACCAAATGTTGTTATTCATGCAACTGAAATCAGTAGTTTTGACATTAACCATTAATTATTCTGAAGTTGTTCCTACTTCCAGATACCAAACCTACTCCAGTTCTTTAATCTATTGCTGCCTAATGTCATTTTCCTCTTAGCCATTTATTTTTCTGAGAAGTCCCATGATCTGCTGTTGAAACCAAGCCATATCTTGTTGAGAGACTCCATACCATCAGCAAAGCTCCACTGTTCCCATAAATTTACTTAAAACCTTGATGAAATATTAAATCCCTAGCCTCTCATCCACACAGTTTCGTAATTTTAGCAGATATAAGCTTGCAATGAAAGTGTGGTACATTTGTTTCTTAGTGACAATACACACACTTGAAGTAACGTATTTTATTTATTTATGAGATGTTTGTATTTCTTATGGAAAAGTTCCAAGTGAGGTGCCAAATGTCTTGGTTGTGTAAGGTGACCAGTTGTGTAATTTTATTCTGCCATTCATATCAGAAGGGTGTTAACTCTGTGACCTGTTACATTATGATAGAAATGAGGCAGGTGGTGAGCTATTTTTCATTCCAAGGGAATATAAATAGTGAAGGGGGAAGCGTGGTGTATACACAGCTCTTTGATTTATGCAAGCATATTGTGGAACCTGTTTGAGTGAAGTCAGATATAGAAATCTTCTGTTCCTGAGATCAGTGGGAAATTTGCCTTTAGAGAGCTTGCAGGGTTCCTCCTTTTCATGTAAGCCATCCATCTGGCTACAGCTGGGATCTGACCTTTCTTTGTACTGAACACACTAGGCATAGCTTAAATATGTGCCAGGATGTTCCACGTGTTGGGGAGACACTCAACAGACTGCTTTCTGTAAGTGCAGAATTTTTTGGTTTTAAGAGCGAACCACAAAAGCCAAAGACCTTCCTTTTCTTGTTACCCTCTGTGTTTGCTCTCAGAAATTTTTCGTGTGAATTCTTGAGAACTTCATACTGAGAAGTCCAAGTCAGGTAACCGCAGTCAAGAAACACTCGGGCGGGGAGCCCTTAGGTAGTGCTCAAGGTCTTGCAGCAGCAACTCCTTAGTGTGGGTACTTTTTCCAGGGTTCATACCTCCTTCCTGCTTTTGCCACATCTGATAAAGACCTTCCCACGTGATAAAGTCACGGCACAATACTTGTGAGCAGCTCCCCTTTCCTCCATGTAAGCAGGGTTCCGAACAATATGCCATTGTGTCTGGCACCAGCTCTGCTCCCAGGGAGCTGTTCCAGACCATATGGCTGTAGCAGGGTAGCATGTTCTGTCTGACAAAAGGAGCTAATTCAGCCTTCACTCAAAAGCAAAAATGGAGGCTCAGAGTCATTTCTACTGAAACTATTTCACTGAAACTATTTTTCATTTTTTACCAAAAGCATAGGAAAAAGAGTCATGTGCCTCTTCCAGAGATTAATACCCCATAATTCTGGCCAGTGAAATAATTAACTGTTAAACCCTTTTACTGCTTTGAGCAGTGAAGTCATGCTCATGAGTTCAAGCTTCTTAAATACACGTTATATACTTAGAACAGCTCCCCTCCAGTGAGTGGTGGCACCTTTATAGCAGAATCCAGGGTTATATATTGATACAAATTAGAGATAGCCCCACCAATACAGCTACAACTTCCTTACAATCCTTAAACTAAATGTGTTTCTTTCATAAAATCCCAGCCAGCCAATCACATATGAAAGACTTACAAAATTTGCCTGCTGGGGAATACATCCCTGTCATCATTCCAATGCTGCACTCCAGTCCCATATTGAGTGGGTCTATGAGTAGACATCCTTAGCACACCACTATCAGAAAATCGTTTCATTTTGTTTAGATGTTTGGAAAACATCTAAAATCAAAGAAATTTATACTACAACTATTTTGTGTGGTTTCTCTTTTTGAAGAATGGGCATTCTCTGTGTATATCCTGTCCTGAGAGGTGACTAATTTGCAACCACTCCCGAGCTTCACAGATTTTACTGTGGAATAAAACATGACAGGTGTTTTAACATATAGATCTTTAAAGATGTACAGGAAAATACAGTGAAGAATGGAAGAGCTAGAAAATGAAAAGCATAGCTTAGATGGACTCTGTTTTGCTTTGGATTTTTTTGCTGGTTTATCCTATTTCCATTAAATCCATGCAGCTTTTTAAAAATTATTATTTGAAATAATTTCCATTATCTGGTGTGTTGAGAAATGGATCAGTCTGGATTTGGAAAACCACATGGATAAATGCACCATGGTTTGGCCTCTGTGTTTTAAAAAATCAGTCTAAATTGTCTTAATATACCCCTAAATAAGTGGAGAAAGAGAGGAGACTGATATTATGAAATGGAGAAACTGATATTATGAAATGGAAAAGCCACTTCCCTGGAAGATTATGTGGTACAGTATGCCAACCTTTAACAGCATATGTCAAGTTTGTAGGGCTTGATGACAGGCTGTGTTCTGTATTGCTGATGAGAGGGCTCAGCTCTCAGTGACTTTGGCCATCCCTGATGCAGAGAAACCCATGGCAGTGAAGAAAATAAATTTCTCCTACTTCCAGTTGCAGGTGTTTCCTCCCTGACCTCTTCACCTCATATATAGGGCTTCCAAAGCAATTCAGGGTGAATGGCAAATCCTTTGTTTGGGTCCTTTTCCTTCAGTTCCTTAGGGGAAAGACTGTACTGAAACAACGTGAAACAGCTACTCAAGATACTTTTCCTGGCTGAAAGACAAAGTCAAGGATCAATGCACAACAACAGCATGGAAAGATAACAGCCAAGAGGGAAAGGAGCAAAGTTAAAAGCATCACAATACAAGTGCTTAGAAGACTCCCAGTGCTCTGACCTCTGCTGCTATCATAAAGTGTTTGAGTTCAACACCTGATAGGAAAAGAGTCCAAAACCCACAGAAGGTGAACTATGCAAAGGGGACTTTCCTTGTTCAGCAGGGACAGAAGTTATGCCATGATATTCAGACACAAGGAGTATTTGTTCTAAGGTGATCTGTTAATTTAGTTACACCATGTTGTTCTATTTATTTATTTGGATTTTTCAGTTTTATCTTTCCTCCTTAAATTCTCCCTGTGGCACAGAACTCAGCTATATGCAACTATTGCAAGAAGGACGTTGCAACACACCTCAAAAGCTTGTAGCATTTCTCTGTGCTTTTATTTATACAAAGCTAGAATGGGGAGGATCTTTTTGCAAAAACAGACATCACTTAGTAAAGCTGAAATTCAGCTCAATGTGGAGAACTCTGCAGTTTGCTTCATAATGTCGAATTCCACATTATAGCTCTAAGTGCAATAATATAAAATCTCCAAGGAGTTGTACAGACTCTCATCTTGGGAAGTTCAATGAGAGCAAACTCCAGTGAATGTTAGAGCAAGAAGAAACTACGCTTATTTTTAGGAATTGATACCAAAGAAGAACCAAAGTAGAACAGGGATCCTGCAGGACTGAGTAAATGATTATAAATATTTCTAATACATTTGCTGCAAAGGGCCACTCAAAGATGAAGGTAGGCCCATATTCTTTAGCTTCCCTGCCTGCACCAGGTAGCCAGGGCAAGCAGATCAGTTAAATGCAACGTGTGGGGAGAAAATAACATTTCCACACAATGATTTATGCTCAGTGTTTCATTGGTGTATAAAAGCACTGCTAGCAAAGTAGTTTCATGCATATTTTAAAAGGCTATTTTAAGTGACTAGAGACAGAAAGGCCATGAAAGACTTGTCGATGGCAAGTTTATAAAAGGAAAACAAATGGAAGAGAAATAAAATCCCTTTCCAGCAGTATTTGACTTTCCCAACCCATGTGATAGACATAAGCAAAGTTCTCATTTTGTGCCTGACACTTAGCAATGTTCCCCAGTGTTTTCAGATCCCTTGGACTTTTCTTCTGTCCCATCACTCTATGAAGAGATAAGTTATCTTCAAAAGGCTTAGATAGAAAGTCCAATGAAATTACAGAAATAGAAATATGTACTAATCAGAAAAGCAAACCTACTCTCATATCTAAGTTTACATGAATACTATCAGTATTTCAGCCAATAAACCATGATTTCCCTTGTGCTTCTCTGTATTTGCCTCCTTATTTTGACTTAGCAGTTAGATTATTAGCTTTGCTTTCTTGCTTAAAAAAAGTCAGAAGCAAAAGAGCAACAACTTCCCAACAAAAAATGCTCAGTTTTTGCTGAGCATTGCGTCAGGGAAAAGAGCTTTGATTTTGTCAGGATACTGCAGGCTTGATTCAGCTCCGAGCTCATGGTGAATGGAACATCTTTGTCCTCTTTTTCCATACCTAATCTTCCATTGCAGACCTGAGTTCTCCTGCAAGATGTTTCTTTTTAAATCGTGGCTGTCCCTTCATTAGGTAGCACCATAATCCTTCAGCTTTTGTTCCATTCCAGCAAGTTCACAGCTCTGGATTCAAACTGGATCAGTGCTGGGTCTGTACAGTTGCACGGAATCTCCAGTGGGATGACAGTGATAAACACTGTGCAATGGCAAACCATTCAAAGCCAAATTCACCAGTGCAACTGATAAAGTTAGCAATAGTTGATGACTGCAACACCATATAAATTCTAGCTACAGATTACTAATCAGCTCTCTTCCCAGCAAACTGCAACTGGACATGTAAATTGTGCACTTAAAAATCTTAAGTGCTTTAATTTCCTGGAGCTATTTACAAATCTTGGAGACCACAGGGAGAACTTCCTTAAAAGGCTAAGAAAAGCCACTGCTCTTCTTGCAGCCAGAAAAGTTCTTCCAAACAGATCCTCCTTTTGTTCTTAGGCTGATTGAAGAAAGAACATGAAAAAATTAAGAATATTTTGGACTATCATTCCCAGAGGTGAGAACTTTTGCAAATGCTTTCATTGTCACTTCCAAAAGACAGTCAGTTGTAGATGAAATTTTTAAAATGTCCTGACTTCTGTAACGTTGCTGATGAGAGGGGATCCCACAGGTAAACCAGCTCTCAGAACATTCTGGGCTTTGGAAATTGAATTGCACTGAAAGCAAATTGATAGAGCACATTAAGGTAGGACACATTGGCAACTTCATCCATCCATAATTTCAGTTCCTTTCTAAAGAAAGGCATAGATGTCCATTCTGAGGTGACTGATCGAAGTTCTCGTGTTATGACTATTTTTATTAGACTTCCTAATACTCCAAAGACACACAGACCACAACCAATCATCTTCCCAAAGCCTTTAGAATATAAGGACATTTTCTCCCAGTTCCAAGTTTTACCGGCTGTATTGGGTAACTGCTCATGCTGGTTTGTATGACTGCAGAAGCAGCGACATCAGACAAATTTTGGGGGTTTTTTTCTTTCATTTCAACCCTGCACAATCAATCTGGAGAGGAAAAGTCTGGATTACAGTCTTGTTATTTTCTACCGGGCTGGTGGCAAAATGATGATAACCTGAGGCAGACTGGCCTTACCAGGGTAGCCACTGGCAGCTGGTGTCAGACTTCTATAATAACACTTCTCCCCAGCACTGAAAAGCATTCAAGACATTTCCCTTTTGTTTACAGCTCTTCCCATAAGTGATATTAATCTGAAGTAGCTTGTGAGGCAAAGAGTACTTCAGCATAAACCTTCAAAGGGTGATACCAGCAACAGAGCTGCACTCAGGCAGCCTTGTTAGGAATTGTTTCCCTCTTTGCTTTTCAGTGCTTGAGCCACTTCCAGACTGTGTTCTTTAAAGAGCATTTGAACACAGAGTCTGCACAAGGCAGGGACCAGGCAGAGAGACAATTCTTTAACTCTGCTCTTCTCCCCCAGGTCAGTACAAGGCAAATTGTACTGAATTTCCATAGCAGATCTGGGCCGTGGGCACAGTCATCTTGGAATCAGTTCTATTTGCTGCAAATGTTCCCAATTTATATCATCCCTTGTGCTATGCAAAATAGATTAGTAGCTTCCTTAAAAACTATTATAAAAATTAGGGTATTATTTTTTTTATATGATGATCTAAAAAGGTTCTTTTTCATGAGAGAAACAGCTACAATAAAGTACTTGCTTGTCACTCAATAAAATACAAATATATTTAAATCAACAACACTACAGTGTTTCATAGGAAATGCTTATATTGTCTTCAAATTAGACCAGTTGAATGGTTTTAACACTATGGCAAGCTTTACTTTGAGTGTGTGTACATCTTGCATGTTCACTTAAAAAAATATTATCTCAGGCTTCAATTCTTGTATTTACACTCATAATTCAATTTGACCATTTTGTTGAAAAAAAATGAGATTAAAATGTACATTTTTTACATTACTCAAGCGCTAATAATGTTGTTTTAGCATAGCCCCACTGACTATAAGCAGAATTTTAATTCAGAGATGTTCAATGTCCAAATCAGTCAAACTGGATTTAATTTAGACATCTAACTCCCTCAGGCCTGGTTGGAAAATGTCAGCCTAAAATAGCATGTGCTTGAGTACCACAAACTAGAAAGGCACTTCTGATGTATGTATTTACATGTACAAATGTCACAGAGTGTGTCAGAGCAGTGACTGATCCCTTCCTACACAGCTGGACTGCCACGCACAGAACTAAGGGAACTGCAAGGAGCTGCAGGAGCTCCTTCTACCTGCACAGCACCTCCCTAAAATGAGGGAAAGCTCCTTCACTTCACCAGGTAGTGAGCAGTGATTAGAGGCAAGATTAAAATAGCTCCCCCTGAGGTACCAGTTACAGCCTGGCCCAAGTGCCAAGGCTTTACAAGGTGAGCTAATGCTCTAAACAAGACTCTTTATCTTGGGTAACTTGAGTCAAGAACAGAATTTAATGCTCCTCAGTAACATGAACACAGAAAGCAGTAACCATTCAATTACTTGCTTTGGAACAGGAGAAAGTTAAATGTTTCTTACCTTCATTTTCAGTTAGAAAAGTAGGATATCAGAGGTACATGCACAAATAATTTAATTAATGAAGAAACTGGGGTGGCAACACCTGATGTTATCCTGCACATCTGGTTTAGGTACTTATATCCTGCCTCAACTAAGGGCATTTAAGATTAGGCCACATACACAGAAGACTTGGATTTTGTAATAAGTAGGATTTATTTTTATCTTCTGTCATAACAAAAATTGAAGCCAATTAGCTCAAGTAAGAGTTGGTATTTTTTCCTCTTTTCTCTGACCACCAGTTCTTAAGTGTTCTGGTCACTGTTTCTCTCACAAAAAGCAGCTGTGCTGCTGAAAGAAGGGAGTTAGAAAGGGATCTTAGCCCAGAAGTAACCAAGACAGAGGGGCGCCTGGAAGTGAGGGAGTGGCTGAAAGGGCACACAAATAGAGCACACATGAAACCTAAGCAGGTACAACCATTAGCTTAAGGGCTGGCTGTGCTGTAAAGATGCTTTTCAGATAGGCATTTTATACCCTGGCACATCTTACTCGGGCTGACTGTAATGAGCCAGGGTTCTCCATCTCAGTAACAGGAACTTGGCTCATCCCAGTCCTCCACAGAACCAGGGAAGTGCAAAAGCAAGTGGTGAAGATAAATCCCATATTTGTAGTTGCTGCTGACTCTGCTGGAGGATCAAACGCTGGCATCTGCAGGCCATAACTCATGGAAAAAGTTACACTTTTCAGCTCTGCCATCTGATAGGAACCTGCACATAACTGATTTCCTATTCCATCAGCACTTGGGAAGCCTTGGCCGTGGTGGGAGGCAGCTGCTGCTCTCCAAAGGGGGCACTGCAGTGAGCCAGGGCACGGTGGCCACAGGCAGGCAGCAGGCAGAGCATCAGTGCCCAGGACTGAGACAGGAGATCCCTGCCAGGGCAGCAGGAAACTGTCCATCCCTCAGACCCAGAGCTCCCGGCCAGCTCTACGGCCCGAACAGAAGTTTAAGCATTGCCTGTGTCACACAGGCTGACACCGACCCTCCTGTCTGAACTGCACCCGCTGAAGGGGCTGCCTTTGTCCCTTCTTGTCCTTGACACAGGGAGAGCTGTTGGCAGATCACTGGGGCCGTGACGTCCTCAAGTGACAGGGCCCATCTGCCACAGTCTCCTGCACTCCTGGGAATTTCCCTCCCCACTCAGCATATCCTATGGTTCTGTCATTCTGTGAATTTGGCTGGTGGCTCACAGCAGTGAAAATGGGAGGTTCCTCCCCTCTGCTCTTGACAGCAGGAAGTGTTTTCTTTGTGATTGATAGCACAAAATATTTGCTCTGTTTCAAGACTAAAGAAGAGGGGATGTCTCTGCTTGTTTTCCAGAAATAATCTTGGCAATCTTATTCAAGTCCTAAAAGGGAGCTGCTGGGTTACCTGGTGATGTGTTTGATCATCTCCTGCATGAAGTTAATGTCCCACTTATTATTTATATTAGTGACATGAGACTAGGGACCAAATAGCAGCCATTCTTCATCAGTTACACCTTATTAAAACAATTGCTAAAAAACATTCTGTCTTCTCCCCCAGCTGAAAGGTATTTGTGCCAGGATAAGAGGGATCAGTAAGTCATCAATATATTGGCTGGCCTGCCAGCAACTGCTTTACATGTAACAATTGTACTTTAATTTAGCAACTCTGTGGACTGATTTTAATAATGAGCATGTCCTTCCTAAGTTTCCAAAAAAGAGAAAACGAATGCATTTATTGCAGAACCCCATGGCTTTGTTCTGACAGAGCACTCGGGAATGTTAGCACTGTTTTACTGCCTTTTTTCTCCTCTAGTATTAATGTACACTTAAAGTGTACATTCCTGTGCTTCAGATGAGGTTAATCTATTTTCAGCTGCAAGTAAACAAAGCCATATTTGGTGTCACAAAGAATAAACAGATGATCTCCAATTCAGACTTTATAACTCAAGTTTAACTTATTGCCATACTATTTAATCTTAACTGAACCATGGTGCAAAATAAGATAGACAGTTAGTTATTAAAGAAAAACTAGGTGGTGTTACATTTCCCTTTAAGGAATTAATATAATGTTTTATATTGTGGTCATTTCTTGCTTAAAAAGCAAGCAATTATCCTGCTAGTCCTTCTCTCTTTGGCAAATTCAGTATGCACAGTAACAATCACTTGTTACAAATACTAGAAATTAAAATAGCTTGATAGATTTTATCAAAGTGCAGTCTTTAACTTCAAAATAAAAGCCTCTATAGCAGCCTAAGATATTTATGACACTTCATTTTTTAAAAGAATACAAAACAGTGTAATAATTTAATTTTTTTCCCTATTACATTGCTCAGCAGCTGATATTTTCCTTCTGGAGGAACATTCTACTATTCTACACAGTAATGTACTGGTCTAACTGACAATGATTTATTAAATTGACCAATTTTTAGAGAAAGATTTTACAATGAGAATTGTGCAATAGTCATTGATGCTGAGTAGCAACATCTACAAAGAGACAGAACTTGCAAACTGAGTCCATGGCCCAAAAGTTGCCCAATTCAGGACTCAAACAGCACGGGCTGTTTTTGTGGCCTGTTGGAACAGCCCATTCCCTTTGTAACAGCAGCTGCTGGGGTAGTTTCCAGCAGAGCTCTTTGGAAAACATTTCAATGGAAGTTTTTCCAGATGTAGGTGCAGGCACGCCAAATGCTCTGGCTCTTCAATAGACAGCAAACTGGAAGCTGACTGGGGCTTCAGTGAGAGCTTTAGCCAGTGCTCAGCCCAGAGAACCTGCTCGGAAACACCACCGTGGGTCCCCAGGGCTTAATTTGGAGAGTGGCACAAAAATGTGTCAAAGTCTTCTTACCCCTCCTTCTTAAGTTTTTCTTTTTCCCCCTCCCAGTATACAAATTGTTTAATAAGACAATTGTCTCCCAAGAACAGCAAAGAACTACGTACCTGAAAACATTTACTTTTTTCTAACTGCATTACTTGAGCTGGAAAGATTTGGGGGATTTTTTTTTTTTTTTGTGTGGTTTTTTTTCCCCTACCATCTTTACTTTCAGATTTAGTAAACAGAGTCTTAAAACACTGAGCCCCAAAAGCCTTCCTCACCCCCAACCCCTTAAGGATTAATACTATGACCCCAGATTATTCACTCCCTCTAAACATTCTTTGGCTTGCACAAAATTGCCATGATAAATGGGAGAAAAGAAAAACATCAGCTTGTATGTTCAAAGGAAAATCCAAAAAACACAGTAGTAATACTGTAACATCGTTTCTCAGTAACTAAATCATTTCCAGGGTGGTTTTTTTCCTGGCTTTGGTTGGTAATTTAAGCATTTTAGAGTAATTTCTTTTAAAAAATCCTAATGAAATTTTCTAGAACTCTGCTGTGAAGGCAAATTTCTTTTGCCTGGAACAAAATATCTAAGCCTTTGGCCAAACTCTTACCAAATCCCCTTGTCTGGACAGACCCTGGGGTCTTCACTCTGCACGAGAGCTGAGGAACAACCAGTATTATCCAGATGTTCACCCCTGTATATGCAAAGCCATCTACAATAACTGTACTTCACTTCCCAGTAATGTGATAGCAAATAAAATGTTCCCTCAATCAGACTCCTGCCACAACACACAGCTCCAGAGGCAATGATTTTAGGAGAAGCTTAATGAAATTAACCCAAACCTTGATTAGTCTGTCACAGGGCTGACTGTATTACTCAGAGCAACACTATTCTTCACTACATCTCTATATGGAAAATAGTGGAAAAAATAGATGCATTTGAATTTTCTCTATCCGTTTACTTCAGTGAGAGTCTAAGAAATGTATATCATAGAATTATATTGTATTACCTTCACTGCCAAATCTCATTTGGCACCCACAGTAAAAGAAGGGCTGACAGCAATTCAAGAAACCGCTGACATATTCAGAGCGAGGTTTTAATTAGATCCCTTCTTGGCTGAGCACCTTCTTGCATCTTGTTAGAATCTATATTCCTTTGCACTTCTCAGAGATATTTAGGCACAGGAGTCACACAAGTGCCTGACGGAAAAGACAGATGAGTCAAACTGTTGGAAAGTTCCCAGGGCAGCAGCTCAGATTGCTAACTCACTCCTCAGGCTCTTTCCTCCTCGAAATGTCAGATGTGTCACCGACTGAGCAGCCATCGCCTGAAGAGATTTGATTATGTGCCACCACTGCCATCAGTAATTTTCTTGGTTAATTCCTCTGCCTAAGAGATAATAGCAAATAGTGGCAGAGGTGGTCTTAGAGCATCTCGATGTTTTCCCAGGATGATGCAATGGCATTAAGTGAAAGTAAAGCCTAAATTAAGAGAAAATTCAACCAATCTAAAGCAGCATTTTCCAATTATGAAGAGAATTTGCCTTTTGATAGAGTTGTATTAAATAGGGGGTATCTTGCAGGCACACTCAGCACAAAACTAAACAAAAATGGCCAACAACCTTGAGCTGAAAATAATCAACAGCCTGGATCTCCCTGCCTGTTTTGCAGGGCCACAAAAAGGCTGACAAAGCAAAGATCAAATACAGACCAACACACTGAAACATCAACTCACCACGCATCTCCTGACTGTTGTCCCAAATCACAGCATCATGACAAATACAAGGAAAATAGACATTTCAGCGTGTCAGAGGCAATCTGGTCAAAGTGTATTGCTTCTCCTACCAGGTTTATAAAATGTGAAGCAAATTCTACCCAGTATTAGGGTTCAGCATCTCTTAACTTTCTCACCTGGAAAAATAAGTCTGTAGTTTAAGCAGCAGGCTTTGATTCCAGCTGGAAATTCCTGCCACACCACCTGCACATTGTGATTTGGCAATGAAAATCGAAACCAATACCAGTGGTTTGTGTTAACCCAATAGCTAGAGACGACATCTTTCACAAACCAGAGCTTTTCCTAGCTGAATAAAAACTTTTCTTTCTTCATTAGGCTGTTATTTTTTGGTTGCAGAGATACATCAGGAAAAAGTTTTATGTTTGAAACTACTTGAGTATGACTAAACACCTTCTATTTCCATTTAGACACCCCTTTTTAGAATTAAATATCGAGACACTCCCGTATTTCCATTGCATCTTTAAAAAGGTATCACAACTTTGACAAGTGTGCCAAAACCAGGAAACGGAAAAGAAATCTTGGTGTACTGAACACCAACCCACTGTCCCATTCCTCACTGTTCAAAAGGCTTCAAGTTTCAGAGAAATCAGATCTTCACCACTGAGAATTTTAACAGCAATGCTGCTTCACTTAATAGAGCCTGAAAACCTATCTTTTCTGACAGAGGCCAGTTTCAGTGGAAACTATTTTGCTGATCGCTTAACCATCTTCAGAATATGCTGTGATTTAGTCAGTAGCTTCAGATACTTTTTCCCCCCATTTTGCAAGAAATGAAGAAGTGTGCTTTTTTTCCTCAGTGCATTAAATATGGAGGATCTCTTCAGAAAGTCTCACTCTTTCACAAACTCATTCTGACCCACTTCTTTAATTTGGAGAAAATTGGGTTAAAGACATGCCATTTTCTTCATTACAAATAAAGTGTGTGGTTAAAGAGAAAAATAAACTTCACCATACACAGAGACGTACCATTTAAATATATATATGTATCTCCTTTTTCATTTAAGGTTTAAATGTGTGTAAAACAGTTTTCGTTGCCAGGAAAGGGTAAAAGTTGACACTGGCCTTGGTCACATCTCAGGATCTGAAGACAACTATGATGCTGACAACCTTCTGTGATACTTTACACTCTGCCTCTCCCACTACGTGCTGCTGCACTCCAGAACCACTGCTGGTCACTTGCTGTGTGTAGTTGCAATAAAGACTGTGCCACGTTTTGCCACCGTTTCTATTATCAACCCGAAAGAGGTAATTTTTCATTTCAGCAAAGACTTATGGTCGTTCTTTGAACCAAAATTAACTCATCAGCCTGAAATGCCTCAGAGCAAGATATTTACAGACACTAAGTCCTTTTTCTTGGACAGTGCAGCCTTAAGAACATTAGACAGGAAGAAAGAGAAACATCTGCATTGATTTTGATTGTTTAATACTCAAGAGTGAAAAAGTGTAAAATCACAAAGCTTATACCACCACAAGAACGCAGTTTCATTGCAAATGACCAGAACACAAGCTGCCTGCTAACTTCCACACAGCTGACGTCAACAAACCCAGGTTCAACATTCCGACCGTCTTTTGAAACACCTGCTACTCACAAACATCAGCCAGCACAGAGCTCTCGGGATCTCACACATCTTTCTCTATGTTCTATGCTCTATTTGCTTTCTAGACCAGTGGTTTGCACATTTGAATAGCAGTGCCCCACTTCTGATCTACATCAGCATATAAATACATAGTTTTTACGCCCCTCCCCGCCAAAATACTAATTATATTTGAAAAGCATTTTGTTTAATCCAAACTCAGCAGTAAAGTTTTTACTTATACTTAATGAAAAGCATTACGATATGAGCAAGCTTCAGAAGCCCATGCTGACTGAGGTTGTACCACCCACCTGCTCGGCCACAGGATACAATTCTTACCCACAAAGTGACCACGCAGGGTGAGTTAGTACACCAGGGAGTAGGTCATGGTTTGCTCTCAGCAGTAATTCATATACTTACAGCCCAATTCTGCACATGCAGCCACTGGGCCTGCAGGATGTGACTGTGCACCTACAGACATTTCGTGGTCTGAAGGTAGAATTATGCAAAAGTTATCATTATGTCAAAATGTCTCAGGTTAATGACAACTAAATGGAAAATGGGCTGCTTATATTAAAATATTTTTAAAACTTAAACCCTTTTTACCTGCAAAGGAACTGTGCCTGTCTTTTTAACTTCATGCTAATGCACATTTCCAGTTCTCTACCATAACCTAGTTTACCAGTAATTGATTAAAATCCTGATCTAAAATAAAGTACACTGAACAAATTTTTCCTCCAGACCATCAAAACAGAAATGTATCTTGGCATAACCTACTATATCTGACACTGAAGTGCAAGGAATTTTTAAAGAGCTGTTATTGCCTCAGTGGAAACAATACTCATTTTAAATTTTTTTTTTTTTTATCCTTCAGTGCTAAGGGCACCTACATTTTATGAATCACTTGCTCCCCACTGGTTTATTCCTTCACCTGACATTATAGTCCTCTGAGCAGGTGAAGATAAACAGAACAGTTTTGGCATCATTGTTCCTAAGGAGCATGTCTGTCTGTCAAAGATTCCACAATAAATATCAATAAATGAGCTTTTCTGCAGATATAGTCTTATATCTGTTTTACAGAGAGTGGTAAGTTTCAGCCTGGAATAAAATTTCAAGAAAACTTACACTGAATATTTTAACCTCTGTTGCCTACTACAGACCTGACTTCTTCCTTTATGCAGTTTTTTAATACTTGAAGTACAGAATCTGATTACTTACATTTAGGCATCTAGCTGGAAAATTCTGGCTTATACATGATTATTAAACACAAGAGATGTTGCCACCTTTAAAATCATATGGTTAACTAAGGAAACAAAAGTATAGGATGAGATTAGAAATATTACAATCAGTAACACCCTATTTATAAATGGAAGCACAAGATCTTTTTTGAGCACATAGGAATAATTTCGAAAAAAATATTATCTATTACACAGTGAACAGTATAAATAAGCTTAGATTACATGCCTTTAGTGCTTCTACACAACTCAGTTTCTTATTCATTTTCCAGCTGTTGGTGGAACTTCCAACTTCAACAAATGATTTCATACAAAATGAGGAAAACAAAATTTTGCAGTGCAGACAAACCTCAGGAATTAATCTTTGGAACATTAATAGCTTTGTACAGTTTCAAACTTAGTAACTAAGGCACACAAGGATTAATCTGTCCCACACCTGAAACAGCAGGATATGTCAGTCAGCACAGAGCTTCTCCTTGGCTTTGCATTTACATTCATAGTATAAAGCAGCAGTCAGGTTTGAAAGATCTACTTCTGTTAATAGTGAGGAATCTGAAAAGTGACTAGTCATGCCAGACTAAGATAGTCTAGCTGCGTTCTAATATGGATCAGCACACACAAAACTAGGCTTGCATAACCACAGGAAAAAAGCTGGGAGTCAGCACCCCCCAGGCTGGCCCAGCACAGCCCCCCAGGCCCGGCTGTGTCTGCTGTGCAGGGAAGGTGGGGCACGGTGAACGCGTGGGTGAGTGTGTGCAGAAACAGCAGCTTCTCATTCGAGCCCAGTACGGTGTTCCTGACCCCAGGGACAATATTCTGGCTGCTGTTTTTGCTCCTGCCAGCACGGCCCAGGTCAGTGCAGCCAGCAGTGCTGTGCTGGCTCCTGAGCTGAACTTTAAGTCACTGAATTATAAACTTGAATTATGTCCTTCATTCAACCAATGTGCAATCCAAGTGAAATTAGCTTATTTGCAAACAATTTAAGTAGAAGGCAACTTTGGCCTGAGGCACACGTTACATTCAGACACAAAAAAAAAAAAAAAAAAAAGGAAATTCAAACCTCAGGTTGGGTTTGCAGGGCAAGTGTTTGAAAAGGGCATCTCGTTTGTAAACAAAGGATTATCTGGGAATGAGCTGACACACAATGATCTAAGTGTCATCAATGCCATTTGTACAAGTTCCTTCTGACAGGACACATACCAGCTAATTTCACTGTGTTAGGAAATTAGGCACTATGTAATCGTGTCTGACACTTCACTTACCTTGAGCAATACCTGGTATCAAGGCAAGCCATATATTGCAAAGTAAGTTGAGGTTACTAATGTACACAGCCACTGAGTCCTCCTTACCTCAGTGGGAATACTATCCAGTCTACTTTTCAAATTTATTTTCTTTTTAGAGATAGTAAATATACTACCGTCCAACCATGAAATTCACAATTTCTCACTAGGAATACCGTGAGAAATTCTTACCTCAGTGTTATCTCTTTCTTTTTTGCACTGCATTCAAGCTATACAAATAGTATCAATGTTGTCAATTCTTGCTATGCTTAGTTTGATCCTACAGGATCGTATTTAATTTTATAGCTGTAACAACTGTCTCTTTAAATGTATTCATTAGGTATTGCATGTAAGTACACAGAAATGGAACTGAAAGTCAGCTACTACCACTCTTATTAGTCTCATATTCTGTTAAAGTTGTGGTTAGTAGCTTGAGATTTAAATAGAATTGCATAGTAATGTTTTAGTAACCAAGTACAATACAGTATTAAGAAAAAAATAGTTTTGAAAAGTCCTATTCAAGCACACATGTAATAGTTCATGTGCTATAAAACAAACAAAAAAATAGAATCCTTCGAATTCCCCAGTAGCAAACTCCTGTTTCTATGGGTGAAAAAATCTGAAAATATTAGACACAGATCTCTGAGGAAAAAATATTAATAGCATGATCTCTCCCAAAAATAAAATGTGCTGAATAGAGGCTTAAAGTCAATACTTCTCAGTCCACCATTAATTATTATTAACTCTAAATAGTTTGAGTGTTTTCCCATCCCTTTTTTTCTCTTTAAAAAAAAAAAAGGAAAATAAAAAATATGTATAAACAAATTGCTAAGTAGGCTTCATTGAAGAGTCCTTTCAGAACCACTGTCCATCATTATCTTCATCATCTTCCTCCTCCTGGTCTAGATAGACAAAAGCCACTTTCTTTCCTTCAGAAACATCTGACCTTTGGTTGACTGTTCTTTGCATCTGCACAGTCTTATCAAAAAATGACTGTTCCACCACCTTTTCACCATGATCTTGGGAAAAACCAGAGAGAGCATAGCCACTTCTTGTACTTTCATTTTCTGCGAGCTGGTTGCTTTCAACTGTCACCTGTGGCTGACTAACAGAAGGGTCTTGCTTGTGGGACACCAGCGTTGCTACTTGCTGGTCTCCACTCTTCACTGCAGATATTCCACCCAGACTGGAAACATCCATTTGGAAAGTGTAAGATGTTTCCCTGGATCCTACTTTAACATGCTTCACAGACCTGCTGCTCTCAGATGACTCTTCTGTTTGTGAAAGATCTTCCACCACTCCAGAAATGGGTCTTGTAAAGATTATTTCCTCAGCATGAGTTCCTGCAGGACTTATTTTAACGTGCCTGAAAGATCTTGAGCCGCCTGAAAGGGTCTGGTCTTCAAGTTCAGTGATTTCTGTGTGCTCAGAGTCGGGCCCCTGGTAGATGATCCTTTCAGCTGTCATGAACTCCTGGGGACCCAACTGGATGCGTCTGACTGAACTTTCTGTCTGTGAGAAGTCTCTAGTGCTGCTGACCTCCACTTTGCTGGAGATGGGTCCTTCCAAGATAACGTGCTCAGTATGAACCTCTTTGGGGCCTAATCTGAAGTGCCTTATTGATCTGCTGACATCCACAGCCCCTTCTGCCTGAGAAAGGCCATCTGAGCTATTGAGTGCCAGAGAATCCGAACCCAACCCTTCAACAGAGACTTCTTCAGTCACTTGCCTTGATCCTACTGTGACACGTCTTGTGGACCTGCTGAAGTCTGTTGAAAACTTCTGGGAAAGATTTCCAGAATCGATCTCTTCTACAGTTGTAGTAATAGGGCCTGTGTAAATGACTTGTTCTGTGGTTTGGATTTCCTTAGGGCCCAGTCTGAAATGCTTCACAGACTGGCTGAACTCCGACGATCCCTCTCTCTGAACGAGATCTTCTGCAGCACTGAGCTCCAGCGTTTCAGAACCAGGCCCTTCATATATGACCTGCTCAAACCTCTGAACTTCTGCTGGGCCAACCCTGACACGCCTCTGGGCTTTGGTCTCATCGGTTGATTGTGATGACTGAGAGACTTCTCCATAATCCGCAGCTTCCGAAACAGAACCGTCATAAGTAACTCTTTCAGTGGTGTGATACCCAGTGCCACCACTCCGCCTCGTTGTGGATGAGCTGTAGATTTCTTGATCAGCCAAAGGAGTGTATTTATCACTGTGGGAAGAAAGGTCTGCTTCTGCATTGCTCCTACCATCAACAACTCGCTCTGAGCTCTCTTTCTTCAGGGAGTGTATTGTTGCTTTCTCCTTCTCGCTCGCAATTACCTCACCAAGCTGATCTACATCGAATTCATCGGTACTAAGGGTCTGTGACAGATTGACTTCAGCAACAATCGTCACCAAGCCCCCCTCCTCCTTCTGATCAACTTTTTTGATATCAAATGCCAAGTTACTAGCGTCAACTTTGCTGTCTTTTGTTATTGCAGACAGCTCCTCTTTCACACTTTCTGGGAGACTGCCCTCCAACTGCTCCAAAGCTTCCTTCAATTGATGTTTAGGATCCTTTGTTTCCTTGGATAAAAGCCCTTTTATGGAAGTCTGAAACTCATGGGGAATTTTAATTTCTTTTTCAATAACAATGGATTCAACATGGGATGTTCCCCCTTCAGGATGCTCTTTTAAAATATGGGCACTTGCTTCTTCCCCTACCACTTTGTAGGTGTCTTCTGGAGAGCTCACACCTTCCTCTCTCTTACTTTGTGTGCCTTGCAAAAATTCATCTTGCCAAGAATATTTAATAGTTGATTCTTCTTCAATATGAATTTGCCCATATACTGAGTCATCGTCTTTTTCATTAATAACAGGATGATCATCAGGAACAGATACAAAATATTTCTGTTCAATAGGTGAGTCATCTTCCTCAGTTATTTCTTCCACACGAGTGAAACTCTCGTGGCGTGGTTTCTTCTTTTTAACATCTTCATACATGAACGTGATGTTTTGTTCCTCCTCACCGTAACGCCTCTCTCTCTCAGGGAATGAATCCTCCACTTCTTCTACTTCAAAAGGTGTCGAAAAATCAGTCCTTTCATCAGTGGTGTAATCCAGTAGCTCCTCTACAATCTCAACGTTAACAGACACGTTCTTTCCGCTCTCGTTTCCCTTCAGGCCCTGATGTACTATATCTTCTATCTCCTCTTTGGAAGGGGTTCCCTCAACACCCTCTTGAATCACTTTTCTAACATCCTGGTTTGATAAATGTCCTAAGTCACCTCCATCAGAAATATCTATGTCTTCTTGAACTTGAGATTGCACTGTGATCTCCGTCTTGATTTTCCCTTCATCTTCTTGTTCTTCCTTGTTGAAATAGGTCACTTTGGTGTCTGTTGACATCTGTGAACCAGGAGACTGGGTAAAACTTTTAAGAATGTCAGCAACAATATTCTCTGCTATATTTTCAGTTGGCAGAGTTCCCATTTTATGACTTCCATCCCTAACTTGCTCTTCACCTTCCAGACTGGACTCTGCTTCTGAAATCCTCACCTGGCGAGTTTCAGCAGACTTGGTTACATGGTCATCTGTTTCTCTTGCTAGGGAAGTTTTAACACCTTGTACCCTTATTTCTTTATTTCTCTGAGGTCCTTTGTCCGGAGCAGGCCTTACAACACTGATTGGTACCTCAATGACTTCTTCCCTTCTTGATTCTGAGGTCACATTTGCATCTTTTTTGGTTGATTCACTTTTCCAAGTTCTTGCATTAGAAATATCACTCCCTATTGACTTCTGGCTAACTTCCTCACGGATATATTTTTTCTGCTCAGTCTTCCTTCCAAAATCAACACTTTCTTCTATAAAAGATTTCTCATCTGTTTTATTTTTCTCATTCTTTGTTTGTTTCTCTAGCTTATCTTTTTCTTTCAGCAGAGATGTTTTCTCTTCAGTTGGTTTGCTGCCTTCTCTTTTTTCCTTTAGTGTGGTCCGAGTTTCAATTATAGTTTCTTCATATTTAGATGGTTTTGCGTTGGTAATCAGCTCATAAGCTGGAAATCTAGTGAAGCCTGGTTTTGTTCTTGTATTTTCAGTGTCAGGCTTGTGGTCCTTGTCTGATCTTTCAGCATGTGCTGATCCTTTTGAAAAAGATACTGTGGAGGAAGTTGTAACTTCTGTTTTCTTCCTTTCTGGAATCCTCTTTTGCTGCATTTCAGTGTTCCTCCAGCTACTGTAGTCTGGAGTAAATGTTCTTAATTCTTTGTGGTCTGTTACAATCCTTTCGTCCTTTGTGACGGTTGTTGAAGGGCGATACAATGAACCAAGTACATCTCTTCCAAAGGTTCTTCCACCAGTGCTTGTCTGTGATCCAGCCTGTGTGGAGTGAGCTGAGTAACGTGCAGAGCTGCTCGTGTTAGTCACTGGCATTCTGTGTCTTGTATCAGTGATCCTGGCAGCTGGTGAAGCTTTATTTCTATTTCTTTCTTGGTAAGTAGAGTAAATATCAGTGTAGTTATATGAAGTGTTTATAATGTCTGCAAAAAGAGCACAGGTGACCAAGCATTAAAATAATGGCTTGTATCTAAAATAGTTTCAAGTAGAGGGCATGAACTAAGAAAATTTGTACTACGTTTGAAGAGAAATATGAAAGAAATAATGTCTTCATTTTCAGTGGAGCTTTGTAAAGGCATTCCTGTAGGTTTTGCATGATAATTAAGTCTATGCATAAATTACATTAAAACTGAAAGAAAAGCCTCTTGCTAAGTTGCAAGATCTTGCTAATTTTACCTGTTGTGAGCTACTGGGTATTGTGGCATTTACTTAAGAATTACACCTTTCGTATTTATACTGATGTTCATTTACAACTTATTTAATAATGTATGCTAATATCTTAGGCTGGGTTTTTTGCTTCATCAGCCTAAGTGCCCTGAAGTTTCCCATTTCCTACTGGCAATTAATGGCACACCTGCCACCACATACTAGAAACTGCAAACACACATGCAACCCTTCACAGCCACACAATAAAGGACAACAAGGGAGAAAAATAAAGAACCTTTTAGGCTCTATCTATAGAAATTAATAAAATGTACCAGGAATGTCTGACTGTAAGATCAACCAGGACTGCACCACTCACATCTCCCATGCCTGGAAAGCTATTCACATCTCCTGACTTTTGCTAGTGTTTCCTGTATTCATTTTGTAATTACTCCTGTGGCTCCTTCCATGTTCTGTGAACATGCCTGAGCATTGTCTGCAGAAGTACTGGCTAGTCCTGACCCAAACTGTGCTGTCCAGATCCAGGGAGAGTGATCACAATTTAACAGCACAGGCAAATCTGTGTGAGCATTTCAGCCCAGGCCCAAGTCTGTTTGATTTACTGCTACAGACACAGCCTTCAAATGCCATCTGGGACTACAGTACTGACCACACACTGCTAAACACATGAGTATTATCAAGACTAACTCTGTTATTAATACCAATGGCCACAGCAGTCACATCAAAGGTCCATCTTCTCTAAAATCCTGTTTACAGGGACCAAGAGTAGATACACAGGGAAGAGTATAAGAACAGGGCAAGTAAATAGTGATACTTCCCTCGTATACTCTCACAGCCTCCAGAGATTTGCAGCTCCTAAGATAGAAATGGTATCTTTATGTTTAGTAAGTCTTTGATTTGTCTTTCATTACTCTGCTAAAATATCTCTTTAAATCCACGTAAATTTTTTAACACAATGCCTCAGGATGATGAACTCTGTGGTTTTAACTACATGGTTTGTTAAACGCCTCTTGATTTATACTTCAAAACTCTCTAAAGACCTATGGGCATCCAAAAGTTCTTTAGAACTATGAAACATCACTCCCTGCTCTCTCCACTTAAGCCATGATTTTATAAGGTATCTCATATAGAATAGCAATATGTTGATTTAAAATATTAACACTCAAAATGAATTCAATATTCACTCTGCAATACATCCAGAAAAATATCCTTCAGGAACACTATAACACAATCATTTCCAGTTACATTTCATTTCATTCAAAACTAATTTTTAATTATTCATATTTTACCTTGAGGCAATTTCCCTGCATGCTGTTCTCTCCATGTAATAATCCACTGGTTGCTCTCCCCTTCTAACAAAGCTCTGCAAAACACACAAAAGGCATTCCATTAAAATACTGGGAAGGATAAGCATTATATTTTACATTTCTAGGTCTTAGAAACTGAAACAATTATCCTGCAGTTGGGCCAGACCCTGAGTGTTTTTCACATCCCATGTTTTTATTCCTGGGAATGAAAAATCCTTAGCATCTTCCAGACTCTTGTTTTGCAGAGTCCAGTTTGTGAGAACAGAGCAGTAACCTTAGAGCAGGTGACAGCAGCAGACATGGGGCAGTTTTAGATCAAAATCTCCCACATCAGCCAATGTATTGCTTCCTGACACGGACCAGATCCACTGGTTTCCACTATGGAACCATACCAGCCAGAATTACGATCTTATAGAAAAGTTAATAAAAAACAAAGCCACACTAAATAAATATTCACTGAAGCTTTCTCAGAGAAACGTATGAATATAATGGGAACACAGAATTGTTTGGGTTCAAGGGACCTTAAGGACCATCTTGTTCCACTCCCTGCCATGGGCAGGGACAGGTTCCTATGCCTCCTTCCTATGCCAGGTTGCTCCAAGCCCCATCCAACCTGGCCTGCAACACTTCCAGGGATGGGGCAGCCACAGCTTCTCTGGGCAAGATGTTTTATAAAGAAAAGACAAAAATAAAAATAAAAAAAATTTGTAGCAACCTTGCTGTTTGTAATAGAGTGGTAAAGGTGGTGTTGCAGTGTTGATATGAGGGAACTGTTACAGCCAGGATTTCCAAGTTCTGTCCTTTACAAATGGAAGTGAAGGAAAGTATTACTTCTACTGTCAAACACTGTTTAGTGCTGGGGGAAACAACTTACAGCGTTAAATTAAGTATTCTTAGTTGCTGCTCAATTGGAAATCACACAACACATTTCACAACAAAGGATTAGGAAAATTCCCTGTGACAGAAACTGCTTGGTTTCTTTTAATGACATCTCAGTCTGTCCCCCTGTTCCTCAGCCCTCCTTTTTTTGGCAGTGACACTCCAATAGCTTCCATACTCCCAGGAAGTGCTGGAGCAGCAGCCCAGAAAGGCTACGTCAGATTCTATCCATGTGCAAGGGAATGTTATAATCAGTACAGTAACTTTGATGGGTTTATGTTCACTTCTGCTGCTGGGTAACCCATTTCATCACTTCCGGGTTTGGGAATGCCAGATGTTTTCCACTGATAAGGCACAGCTGCAGCAAAGTTATCGACAGTATGGCTGGAGGACTGTGATAGCCAAGGCTTCTGACTCCCTGGGGCAGGAGCTGAAAGCCATTTAGGATTGGGCTATGAACACCTCTGCTGGACATTTATGTCAAAATTAACAAAGCAGGTGTTTTAAGTATCACCTGTGCATTTCACACTTCCCAGGACTGATCACGCTGGCATCAGCAAAATATCATTAGCAAGGTTTTCTCTGCCATCATGGATTTGTCTAGATCCAGAAGAAAAGCCAGGTTAGAATTAGCTAAGACAGGCTCAGATGGGCATCTTTCCTTCTATTTTGTTAGTCGAAAAAAACCCACAGTAAAAGCAATTTATCTTCCTCCACATTAAGAGAAGCTTTATAGGAATCAGATTACTTCAGCACACGTAATGTTCCCAAGACCAAACATCCAGTGAGCGCCAAAAAAATTGCTCTGACAGACACGCTCCAGAGAAGCTGCTGGTGACACTGCAGAAAAATATCCAGGAGCTGGCAATGAAGGTGTTAATCATGACGAAGGAAACCAGGAATGTGGGTAGTTTGACTAAGGATTTCTGGCTGCTGTTAAAACAACAGTTGTTCAGTTGCCGCAGCAACGTATGAAGTCACTAAAAATAAGTTCCAGGAGGTAACTGTATATGGCAAAGGGCAGCAGCCCACAGAAAAGCTGGGTCTGAAATATTACTACTGAAAATGAAAGTCAAAGCTTCCTGAAACCTCTGTAGAACTGGGCAGTGAATCAGTGTTTTACGGGACACAGTTCGTAACATGTTTGTCCTCAACTTTATCAGAAAACCAAGAAAATGTTAAACTGAGCTTGGCTTAATAAATGGCACGAGAAAGGGCAGTGTAATGTACTGAGCACAGGCTTGGAAGTCAGCTTGACCACAGCTTGAGTTTATGCAAGTTATTTTGCTTCTCTGTTCCTCTGCATCCTTTCCTAACACTAATCATTTAAACTACAATCTGCTGGTGGTGAGGTCTGCTTTTAAACTTAAACTGTCTGCAGAATTAATTTCAACTGTATGAACTTTTAAGCACTCACAGTAACAAGAAAAATAACATCCCTCCAAGCAGCACTCTTCCAAAAAATAACCATGTCAGCCACTTCCTGGAAATCAGGTCCCAAATGACATATACTCACATTGTGTTAATACTAATTTAAGTGTTACCAGAAAATAATCCCACTGCACTGTGAGCTCATCTCATTACTAATGTCATTTATCTAAAGTTAGCAGGAACACGCTCGTCAGCCTGGGCTGGATGACAACAGAAACAACCAGTCCATGAAAGCAGGAGGAGGAGATAAACTGGCTGGGGTAGGGACAGAGAACAAAAGGATACAGTGCAGGTGTTATTATGGTAACTCACAACAGCAATGACTTGGTTTCAAATACAGAAACCCAAAGTCTCAGATGGGGCAGTTGGCCAGCAGGCCATAAAAATTCATCCTGTCTATCCTGGGCATTTGCTAAGGAGTTACAAAAAACCCCACCCCTCCAAGAAGGGGTGTCAAGATCAATCCACATCCTTTTTCCATCATAAGGTGGGGGGACAAGGAGTGTGAAGAACAGCAGGCAACTGCATGTTAAATTCCCGGGCTGTCAAAAACTCAGCAGGCTCTCAAAAAGAAACCAATACAGGACTAGGACCTACTGGATGGCACAAGTTGTGAAGAGGAAATAATGAGACTGAAAAAGCTGTGGTGAGTATCTGAGAGGACCTTAATGCTGGTGATGATGTCATGAGAGGAAGGCATGGAAAGGGTCAGAAGTGTTGATGAAGGAACACAATTGGAGGACTGGGAACTACACCTGGCCAGTGTGTTCAGAGATCCTGACCATGACCGTGGAAGTAAAAAGGAAAAAAGTTGTGTAGCTTCTGGTGCTTCAGATTGCGGGGTGGTAGCCAGAACAGAACACTTGCATGACACTGGTATTTCAAAGTGAAATATTTTGCCCTTCAACAACAATATCTTTTAGAGAGGACAGAAAACCTACTGAACCTATTGGAAGAGGCTCTGGGCAGCCTCTGCTATGTGAAAAGGAGAGAGGCCTCAGAGGAATTCTGATCCTAGACAGGTTTTCTATCTCCTTTTAAAATCAAGACTTACAGAGTGACTAATTCACCACTTCTCTCTGGAAATAAATCCTAAGCATAGTCTAAGTAGCTGCAGTTTTGCAGAGTTTCAAGGACACAGAACAAAACTGTGAGACATTTGATAAATATTTACTTCCACAGTGGTGAAAACGGTTTAGGAATGAAGATTCCCATGAGGAGTAACTTCACAAAGCCACATAAAGACATATATTTCACTTCCAGAGTGAATCTCAGCTCCCAGAGCAGGAAGGGTAAGCAGAGTCAGAAAGGAAATACACTTGGACCTTAAGGAAGGGTGTTCCTTGCAACAATGATCCTTCTTCCCACTCCAGGAGCAATGGTGACTAATGGAAAGAACTGACCTTATAACAGAACTGTAGGAGTTGTGAAACAAAGAGAAAACACAGGGTGGGAGGTACAAAGGCTCCAAGACCAGCTACCACACCCTTAACCTATAAGGCCAGGAGGAGAGGAAATGGCAGGGCCTTCATGGAAACCTCTCCATGGAAAGTTCAGGATGTTGAACTAAGGGTGAATAGGTGCCTTTTGTTTCCACTATGCATAAGCAAAGGTATATGCCAGCATCCTCTGTGAAAACAAGCTGAAGCTGGGTTCATGTGCCCTGTTTTTCACAGGTAAAAAGACCTGGGAGAAAAACAGGATCTGAAAAAGTACATGAATGAGCTGTCCAGAATTCTATTACTTAATTCTACTGACTGGATCCCCTCCCACAGCAGTGTTGTAAAGACACACAGTAAGGAAGAAACTGTTTTCTTGAATAAAGGGAGAATAAGAAGAAAGAGGAACAAGTAAAACTGCATAAATGTAAAAACATAAAACAATCACTTTTAAGCTTCTGATATGTTAAAAGAATTTTGTTTGCTGGTCTTAACATGGTTTTTGACCTGTAGCAAGGCCCATTCTCTCTGTTTTCATCTGTAGATCTTCTTCAGTAGGCAGATGCTCATTTTTTCACTACATCTGGCTTGCCAAGGCCATCAGTGATACAATTCACTACCATCAGATGAAGAAACCCTACAGGTTAAGGAGCTTTTTAATTGGAAGACAAACACACTGAGGTGATGCTGAATTGTTCTCCTTCCATTAACTGGGGCAGGGAATCCTCAGGCAAACGAATAAAGCTCAGATAATCGTGATACAACTTTGGAGAAGTTCCAGAATTTCATGGGTTTACGAGGTTTTCAAACAACTGAATATCTGGGCATTATCATTCCTAGTTCTGGATGAATACTAATCACCAAAACAACTCTGGTAATTCTGTTATTGTGACAGTGCTAATCCTGTTTTGCAGATGAATAAACCGAGGGAGAAAGTTTAACGACAACAGTGAAAGTCAACAACAGAGCTGGGATTAAATTCAGAAGAATCATGTTTTTTAGCAAAGTTAACAGAATTAACGCATACAGATAAGGATCACAACTGGCTACCATTTCCACAGTGTCTCTTCCACTAGTAATGCTCCAGACACTATTGGCTTTCTAAGGATCCCAGGGATCCCACTCTGCCAGCAAACATCAAGGTACTGTTGCTTAACAAGTGACTGCAGATTATTTGTCCCACACACTGCTTGTGGTTTCATCTCATCCAGAAACCTGCCTCCTCACAGACTTTCTCAAGGCATCTTGAGCAGATTGTTGTTGCTCTTTGATGGATGACAGACATTCTCTGCTCACTCCTCTTTATCAAGCTACTCACAAGTTACACTTTCAAATTTCTCGTATTTTCAGTTATGCAACTGCAGTTAAATTTCATCTGGATTGCTTTAGTCTACACACCTCACCCATAATTCAGCTGGTGCCACCTTTATCCAGACTTATTGGTTCACAGCAACATTATACACTCAGGACACAGCACTAATACTTTAGGACACAGAAGTATTTATCACATTTAACTGGAAATACTCCCATGTGTTTACACAGGCTTAATATGAATAATGCACTCAATATGGACAAGGTAATGATGGAGGCAGCCTCCTTAAAAAAATACAGAAGTAGCCTGACATTAAATTTTTGCACATTTTTTCCTTTGCTCAGCAAGAATTGCACATCTCTGTATTTGAAGATCAGTATCTCAATGAAATTTGTCAAAAATATTGTGTTAGTTGTAGAAAAAACATGATCTTTCCTATGAAGAAGTATCTTCTTCCACTTTGTCAGCTTTGGGTTTTTTAGGATTTTTTTTCTTCCAAATCAGTTTTATGCTGTGTGTCAACTGGTACATCAGGATTCTCCAGATAGGAGAATTACTCTGGCTTTTCAACCCCGGAGCTACCAAGTCGCCAGAGAAATATACAGTCCTGAAGATTTATTATGAAATGTTGCTTGCTGTTATCTCACACTTGAGCTAAACATGTTTCCATAACAAATCAAGGATGGAGAAAGCCACCATTTAATCAGACTTTTCTGTCATCTTCCCACTATCCTACAACTGAAACAAGGATGGGGAACTCAGTGCTTACACTGATGCTGCAGGTGCTCACTAATCAACATATTTAAACAATGAAATGTGCCACGTAGGTTGATGGCAACTACATGACCTCAAGTTTTATTGATTGCAATTTAAGGATATTGGCTCCTCAACTTGTAATCAAATACTGAACCAGCAATTCCCATCAATTTGATATCTACTTCACCAGGACTAAGAAGGTTTCTTACATATCACTATACTTATACCAAGTTAATAGGATTCCCATGGCTTACACTGGTTTTAGAGTCTTGAGACTCTCAAAGTCCTGACTGCATTTTAAATGCTGGAAAGGGGATGAAAGGGGCTCCTGTTTCTATAAAAAAGCATTTAAATTATCCTCTCTCTAGACAACAGAGTGTGACCACCAATCTTACCTGTATGTCTCAATTTCAAGGATGAGGCCTGCTTTGACCTGCAGGAGTTCTTGGTAGTCCCTCAGGTAGTCCGTGATTGACATGGTCAGGAACTGCTTTTCCTCTTCTAGGGCATCAATTATTCTCTAAACAGAAAATAGTGATTTTCAGTTTTGAAAGAACATAAAAATCCATACACTTGAGTGCCTTAAAACTTTTAATTAAAAAAATAATCTGATAGAAAAATACATCAATGTTCCACCACTCCAAAAACCAGACAAAAGCCCTATAACCTCCTCATCTACAAGCTGAAATACATTGTTACTGAAGCAAGTTTTGAGTTCATTTTAAGCCCTACTAAGCTAGGTAAATATTTCAGTACAACTCATTCAGATGCTCTGTACTCAAGTTATTAAACATACATAGCAAGGAAAAGACACTTCTTCTTAAATGTGACTTAAATGTGACTCATTTTGTCATTTTAAGAGCACAGACAGACATGCTTAAACCATGCTTGAGGATCAGAAATTTCAGCAATTGCTTTGCCATGAGAACCTTATCAGTATTTTCAGTTCCACAGACATGTGGGTCCAAACCAGTTTTGGAATTTGAGCACTGGAGATATTCACAGTGTCCAGAAGGTGAAGGATGAACCTCCAGTGGTTCCTTCAGCTTTCTATATTATTTGGACACCTGCTTTGAGGTGCACCCAGCTCTGGCCTTACTGCTACTCCGAAGAGAGAGAAAGGATTGCTCATTTGCATCTCATTAACTAAATATAAGCTTATAAAAGACAACCAGATATACACTAAGTGGCATAAGAAAGAAAAGAACAGAGTAGAAAGTGTTTTAATCACTGATGTTACCTCTCACCTGAAGGGCAAATTGCCATTTATATATATACATGTTTATACTAAATATAACCTTGCTAACTAAAATGCTATAGGTTGCACTTTGTTCTGGGGACTGGGAAGACAGAAATTAAACTGGGCCAACCAAAGCCCAATTCTGTTTTGTTCACATCACTCTGCACTACACAGGGACACTGAAATGTCATTTACAGAGCAAAATCTCATGCACTTGTACAACACTCAACAGGAATCCATGACAGCGTATTTTAGATTGCATCCTAACAAATGCTTTGCAATCAAACTGGAAAATCAGGGCACTGATAGTCTAGTTTTAAAAAATTGAAAATATATCACTTATATGCAGCAAGTGCTCCAGTATCACAGTATGAACAATAGCATAAAAATGAAGATGCAGTGGGGGACTGTGCTGCTAATGCCAGCATGATGTGCTAGGCAGAAGCAAGAACTAAGAATATAAAGTGCTGGCATGTCAAACATTAATAATTTGGAGGGTTTTAAAGTAAAACTAAAAAGAAAACTCCATGAAGGAAGCTGCCTCTATCTTCATATACGTGTGGGTGCAGCTCTCTATATAACACATTAATCTATTTCTTCATCTGCCTTTGCAGCTCTTATTAAAATGATTACTCTGATGCTTCCCTTGACCCAACAATCATTGCCTGCAGTCTTTGGTGCACTTAAAATTCCCTTTTTATGGCAGAAGACAAATCATATCTGCATATCTGGAAAACATGAACCATGAACCACCCAACAGCCTCCCGCAGACCACAGTGGAGGGACCATCCTATACGGCCATGAGGACCTTCAGCAGCTCTGAGGTAAAAATTCTGTTCAAGAACAGCACAAACACAACAGAAAATCCCAAGGCGAGGAAGGAAGGAAAGTACAGTGCCTGCTTTTAAAAGGGAAAGTCTATCCAGAGCTCTGAAAGACTGGGGATGTTCAAACCTAGCTAAAAACACAGAAACTTCAGTCCCTCAGCCCCAAGTTCTGCAGTCTGGGTTTGAGAAGCCACCTAGATTCTACCCATGGGATTTGGAGAGCATTTGGGATCCAAAGGTCTGAGTTAATGATTACCATAAGGGGCTACATAACTCAGCCAGCTGGGTAAGAATTCCAAAGGAATTCATTCCAGCAGGAGCAGACACTGTATAGACTGGATGGCAGACAGCCAGTCATCCAGCCCTCCATCACTGATGCTTAAGCATAAAGCAGAGGACAACTGGTCTCAAGTCCTGGTTTCAAGCATGCCAAAAAGAAAATAAACCACTCTGGCAAAGTTCAGGAGACTGCAAGCCAACAAACCCATTTTGCAAAAGGTAACCTGTACTTGGCAAACCTTGTGTTTGCTTCACACATGATTCTCTTGGATAGATCTGTTTCCCAGCCACATCAATCCCATGCTCCCAGTTCCCAGTGAAGTCCTGCTAGAACTAAGTAAGAGAATAGAAACTGTTTTTTCACCCTTCAGATGTTCTTTTCCAGGCAGCACTGGGAAATTTTAGAAGGGCAGTAGGGGGGAAAGAATTTACTTGGGTTGTCCAAGCTGTACCTACTGAGGGAATAAAGAGAGGATTCCAGGCTCCAGCCCTTTCCATCTGGTACTATTTACTGATCCCATAGCTCATTCAGTGGCTCAGCAGGGGAGGAACTCACACTGCACTTGGCTGGCTAGAAGCTAGTACACAAAAAAAGGCACATGACATATCGACATTAAATGTTCATTTGACAAGATGTTTTCTTCTTCTCCGGAGCTCACAACACTGACACAGAAACTGATCCTAAACCCACTGTATCAGTGAAAACTATCTGCCTTGTTTCAAAGCAGCAGGATGAGCCATGGATGGTTTTACATCCAAATAATACAGAGTTTTCAAATCGCCAAGAGTTTTGGCATAAATATTCTCGTAGGACATGGCTAAAATTATGGAAGTAAGAGACCTACTGAGTTCATGCCTTTAGCACTCAGGACCAGGGAAAACTTTCCAGTGTATGATTTACTGCTCGCCTGCTTCAGCTAAATTTTAACTCCAAATACTTATTTCTATTTAACATTGCTGAAAGCTTCAGTGAGGATCAGGGCAGTTCAGGAGGCAAAGATGAACATATAAGGCAACTGGATGATATATGGAAAATATGAATAAATCTAACTGCCATCGCAGCTGCAATGAACAATAATAACTTGACTTTAATCTGTACATACATATCATTTCTATGTGACACTCTACAATAAATAAGCATGGAATAGATGCTCTTTAAAGAGTAGTTTAAAACCCATGCTGAACATACTTTAACCAGTAAAAGAAATGAGTGGAGGAAAAAAAAAAAGCTTTGAGCACAAGAACAAAACCTGAAAGGGCTGCTCCTACACATTCCATAATTTTTCTTCCTGGATGTGAGCAAAGATGTTATTTCTCACGTACAGGAGACTGGCAACTGGAAAAGCCCTTCCTCATTAAACCCCAAGCATTTTTAATGTAAGACCATTCAGAATTAATAAGCCTTATGACATTTTTGAATATATATCTAGATAATAGTTAATTTCTGGTTAAAATGGTCAGACAGCTCACGTTTTCACATTTTCACAGCACTTTTTTCTTCTTCTTCTTGTATTACCAAGATTTGAAAGTAATTTTCTGTGAAATCTAAAGATGCCAAATAGTCATGAGAGTAATGGAGAAGTCTGTTATGTTGTTATCAAAATAACAATCCATTTTTGAGCATTGAATCAGGACAGTTCAAGGGCATCCATTGATTTTGATTATTTGACTTCTACAACAGGTTGCTCCACTTGGTTTTCTGAATAAAGTTCTTTACAAATACAACCAGATATAGAGACAAGTGGTGTAAAAACACTTTGCCAAGCTGAAAAAGTTAAATAAAAGCCATTCTAATGGGCTTTAGAAGAAAAACTTGTGGCATGGATAGCGAGCTATACAAAATGCTCTCTTTACTCCATATTTAGAGGTTTCTGGTTTGAATAATGATGACTTTCATTATAAAGTCCTAATAAAAATATAGAGAGCAAGAAGGCCGTATTTTGAAAATCAAAGAAACTTTAAATATTAGTAGCTTATGTATATTTATATAAGCTTATACACCTGAAAACAGGAAAAAATGAAGGTTTTTTTTCTTCTTTACATTTTCACCTGGCTTTGACTGTTTGAGAGATTTAATTAATGAGAGATTTACATAGGACATCTTCTATAGCTTTGGAAATGTTTATATATGTGATTGGAAGAATGAATTGTCTTGTTAAAAATGGGAAAAAAATATTTAAAAGTTAAGAGCCTTTGTGATTACTTCTTACATACCTAATCTGTCCCAGGTCACAGCATCTGCAAACTATGCAACTTCCAAACAATCTAGCAGAGTACAAAAACCAGACACGCACACAGCAACAGGTCCCAGTCCTTTCCCAGTTGCCAACATCTCCATAATCTACCAGGGCTGCTGGACACAAAGCCACCATTAGCACACGGGGTTCAGGCACACACCGAGCTCCAGCAGGGTGTTAATAAGGGGTCTAACAATGAACAAAAGAAATGTTGCCCTCAGGAAATGGATCGATGGGCTGCATGATCTAATGCGCGCCCTCCCCTCTGAACTGGATGAGCGGATATTCCGCTGTTCCAGCAGGAGCTGATCCCTTCCCACGCACAGGGCGATTGCACATTGCACCGAACATCACTGTGACAGCAAACAAATCCTCAGCTACAGATGCTGTAACCCTCTGTTTGACAACACCAACATCCACCTCGAACATCTTCTTTGCCTTTAAACAACTAAAAGTTTTCTTAACTACGCTGGGGACCACAAGCTTTTTCCGAGACTCAAGGCACACTGGAATGTGTGTAAAAAGGGAAGAAAATACAGATGATTTCTCTGATTAGATCAGGCCACCCTAAAGCCTCAGGCTGGACACGATGAGCCGTGTCCCAGGGCCCAGGGACTGCTCCGTGTCCCAAGTGCTCATGCCAACCCTGCCAGGAGCCCTGGCAAGCCCCATGTGCCAGCTCCACGCTCTTCTTGGGCACTTGCCGAGGGCAGGCTGGGAAGCGAGCACCTGTCACCAGGATGAAGTCCTCAGGGTCACTGTCTCCCTTCTGGTTCCCACCCTTTGCAGCCACCCCTCCCCAAACTCCCCGGGGGGCTCCAAGGGACTCCCTGCTCCACACAGAGAAGGGCTCAGCAGCAAAAGGCTCCTGCTGGGCCACCTCCTCTCTTCCAGCCTGGGGAAAACCCACTGCAAGGAGGCAAAGTGTGGTGGGCAAGCCCTGGACCACACTGAGCCAGAGGGGTTTGGGCACCGCCCGGAGCAGAGGGAGCCGGAGACGTGGGAGGGTCGTGGGAAAACGGGCTCACATCGTACGATGAACCAGAACTGAAGAGGAAAAGCAAGTGGTAGGGCGGAAGGAGTCTCAGAGGAGCCTCAAAAGAAGCACCGGAGGGCGGTAAATAAGCGGGAGGGGCCCCGGACCGGGGGACATGTGCTACCCACCTGGTACTCCTCCACCTCGGCGCCGTGGCGGTCCTGCAGGGCCAGCAGCTCCTGCTCCAGCCGCTCCCGGAGCGCGCACAGCTCCTGGCCCTGGCGGTGCAGATCCTCCAGGTGCTGGCGGCACTGCCGGCTCTCCTCCCGCAGCAGCTCCAGGTTCTCCCGGCTCCGCTGAGCCTCCTGCTCCTGCAGCACCTGGATCTGCTCCTGGTAGCGCAGCAGGGTCTCCCGGCAGCTCTGGCTGAGCAGCATCTCGTAGGTCTCCTCCAGCTCCTCCAGGCTCAGCCCGGCCAAGGGAGGCGGCAAGGCGGCCAGGTTCAGCCGCAGCTCCCGCATCTCCACCGCCTCCCGCCGCTGCCGCTCCGCCATGTGCCCGTGCTCGGCCTGCAGCTCCAGCAGCAGCTCCTCCAGGGCCACGCACTCGCCCCGCAGCCGCTCCAGCAGCGCCCGCTGCCCGGCCAGCTCGGGCTCCAGGCGCCGCCGCATCCCCAGCACCTCCGCGCCCAGCGCCCGCAGCTCCTCCAGCTCCCGCCGCAGCCCGTCCCGCTCCAGCTCCGCTTCCAGCTTCGCCCGGCTCAGCTCCTCCAGCTGCATCCGCAGCCAGGCCAGCTCCTGCTCGGGCACCCGGAGCCCGATCAGCTCCTGCTCCCGCAGCTCCGCCAGCTCCCGCGCCAGAAAGCGGTTCTCCTCCTCCAGCTCCCGCACGCGGGTCACGAAGACCCGCAGCCGGGAGTTGAGCTCCTGCAGCTCCCTCTTCTCGTCCCATCCCGCTTCCCAGCGCCGCCACATCTTGCCGGGGCCGCGGGGTCGGGGCGCGGTGGCCCCGGGGCTGCGGGCGCTGTGCGGCTGCCGCGGGTGCTGCGGGGTGTGCGCGGCACAGGCACCGGGCCCGCCCCCCGA
>WBMZ01018034.1:0-27283 GCA_013400975.1 Atrichornis clamosus | reverse complement strand
GGGGCCGGGGCCGGGGCCGGGGGAGCCGCCCGGCGGCCGGAGGCTGCTCGGGGCCGGGGAAAGGCTGCCCGCCGGCCGTGGCTCGGGCAGGGAGCGCGGTGGGACTGTTTCAACGTTGGTGACATAGAGTAATAATATATGGGGAAGGGAGGCGGGGGGCGGAGGGGAGGGCAGGAGTAGGAAGGGGCGGGAAGAGCCCTTTCCAGCAAATAAAGTGGTCGCTCTCTCTACAGCTGGGAACGGCGAAAACATTTTTTAAAGGATCTCTACACAGCGATGTCTTCATATCTTTAAATAAAGCCATTGTTTGGGTAGTGGATTGAACGCAGGCGGGGTTTCGTTATCCCTAGTAGCCCTCTCTTCCCTTCCCAAATAAAGGAGGATGCTCACCAACAAACTAAGCTCGTACCTCTCCTTCACACAGCTCGCACCATGCTGGAGCACAACCGAGATGCACAAAATGTCAGGCGCTGACAGAGGGAGGGATGAGAAAGGGGTTAAAAGGGAAGCACGAACCCCGGCTACGAACACTGTGGCTGGCAGGGGCGGCAGAGCGCAGCAAGGGGGGACGTGCTGCATCACCCCAGCTCCCAGCCCTGTGACCCCAACAGGAATCTGCTGCGAAGATAAATCAGGAATGACAGCTGAGAGTTTATGAACTGAAAATAACCATCCTTAGAAGAAAGAAACCAGCAGTGGGAAATCCCCCATCTGTTTTGTTTACGTGCAGTTAGCATGGATGTAACCGTGGTTTATTTTCATAGTGAAGAGATTATATGTAAGAGTGATTTCACTGCTTTTCTTTATTATTGTTATTCGTCTATCTTGTTTAAAAGCCACTACTGTATTAACTTCAATTCCATAAGCAGATCCTAATTTTTTATTTGTTTTAAAATATAAACTGGTTGTTTCAGAGCAGCTATTTAAAACATGCAGAACTAAGTGGCAACAAAAGAAAAGAAAAAAAAAGAGAAGAAGAGATAACATATTAAAACCATTGAGTCTCATCATAACATTTCTTGGAAAATGACAAGGGGGTTTGTGACACTGGTTAGGAAAGGGTTTTCTAGTTTCAGGTTTTGCTTTTGCAAGATTATGAAAACTGTTGGTGCACAGAAAAGGAGGAATGGGGTCAGAGAGTAGGAATATATTAAAGCTTCAATTTTTTTCAGTCTTTCCTCTCTGCAGTTCCTTTTTGTATCTTGCCTAGCTGCTCTCATGACAAGCTGGGGGGGGGGAAAGCCCCAAGGGTTTTAAAGCTTTGTAGTGCCTCATTTCAGGGTGAAAAGCAGCAGGTTTGGCCTCTGGCACATAGAAGTCAGCTGTGACCCACATAAACCTGCCTGTCTTCTGGCTAGGTATCCTTTTCTTTCACATGACTTCCATGCTGAGATTGAGAGTTTATAGAGTGACTGTGTGTTTGGGCTACCTCCAGCCAGAAACCTCAGTAGTGCAAGAAATGTTCTGAAACACCACTGATTTCACAGCTACCTTATGCTACTACATAGTAAGAAAAATCCGTGGGTGAAATGCTGTTATCTTCATAGTGGCTGTGCTCTGCTGCACCATCTGTCAGCAGTGGAAGCGGATGAACTCTCAAGATTTCTTACAGACGTGTAGGGGAACCCAAGTCACAAATTTCAAGTCTATGTTGGAAGCCATAATCTTAAAGGTAATTAGGAAGGCATGGTAGCTTTTTCATGGACTTTTTTGCCTTTCTTTACCTGTCTTGTGTGTAAGGTGACAGTGATCATAGTTTGCATAATGGTAGCATCAGGTCTGAGACATCTGAGAGAAAAGTGGACAGACAGGTAAGTGGTGGAAATGTAAAGGCATGAACACCAAACTTGACCAACTTCCCTTTATAGCTGCTTTTCAGCTGGGGCTTGCAACTTCCAGAGTTCTAATACACTGAATTTTACATTTCCATTTTGAATGCTACTCTAGAGTTTTTGTAAAATCCTAGAACTGTTGGCACTTGACATGGGAAATGGCAAGAAAGAAAACATTTCAGAAGTACAACCACTCCCTCTCAAACTCACCTTTTATTCTCTCTACAAATCTTACTTGACCTGAGAACATATCGCTATAGTAGATGACTTTTGAAATGGAGACTAAAAAGGTATCTGGTCTTTTCTGTCCTGTGGTGTGACTTTTACTTCGTTCTTTCTTAACCTACTGAGTGAGTCTGAAATGTTAATGCCCAGCAGAGCTATGGCTTTGGGAGCCGGGAGAACTGCATGGTGTGGTGCACATGTTTGCCTGTCCTACTGGTCCCAGAACAGCTCCTGTTTCCAAGGAGTTGTAGAGTTCACTGCAGAAACCTTCACCGCCTTGGCACCAGAGACTGCTGCTGGAACTAGCACCTACTTTAACAATACTCAATGCTCTAATGGGTTCAGGTTGCAGAGCACAGATTATTCTCCTTATGACAAATATTTAGCTATATAACTATAAGTGAGCTGCTGCTGATGTAAGTGAACAGTCAAAACATCACTGTCATCCTTACTACTTCAGAGGTCAGAATGGCAACTGGTCTAAGAGTTGAAAAATGTCACTGAGTTTGAGCAGACTGACCTTGGACACCCTTATTCTTGCCAAAGAACAAATCCCACCACGCTGATCTCACTAATTTTAATGGAAATATTCATAAAGCACTGAACCTGATAGAATTGGGCCTTTACTATGTTTTGTAATCAAGGCATTATTATAATAATGGCCATGATCCCTATGATTTTTCATCTTTTTATGTTCAAATGAGTCTTTAATCTGTTAGAGCAGTAGCAGTATATGGATAACCTAGAAACCCTATGCTGGCAGTCCTGGCTTTGATCTTCATTTTAATACTTCAGTATCACTAGTATCATCCCCTTAAACTATTTACCCTTTGTAAGAACGTATTAGCATCTTTTATATCCCCCCAATGGGGGAAAGAAAAGCTAATGAGGTTTATTTATAGATTTACATTAAAAAAAACATAAGGCAGGTTGTGGTACAACCCCACAGTAAGGAGAGACTTGATTAATCTTTTTGCCTCTCTAGCTTTATTGCTTATGCCTTCTCATTCTGCTTGCTGCTACCTTTTTTGTTGATTTCCCATTCCTTTTCTTGTACTTTTTTATATTTTCTATTGCCCTCACACATTAACCCATTTCCAGTTAGTTTTCCCTCTTTCTTTTCTCATTTTTTAATTTCAATAGCTGTCCACCAAGGTCACTTCACTTTGTTCAGTTTCCTTCTTTTACCACTGTTGTTTCTCCACGGGGAATTTTTTGATTCCAGTATTCCAACATTGCTTCCGCTAACGGGCGTCACTCCAAGCATACATCCTCTCATTTGAAGGGCAACAGAGAGAAAAAGAAGGATCTTATCTCCACAGGTTCTTACTCCATTACAAAAAGGAGAACAGAGAGATAGTTCACAAGAGCAGAGAAGATAAAATGCACTTGGGCTAATGCCAGCAGCTTGTGTGGTAATGTGAGCTGAAGAGTCTCACTGCCTTGTTATAAATGCAGGCTGCTCAATTATCAACAGAGGATGCCCTCAGCAACCACTGTGGACAACACAGCTGCACCTGCTGCTCATCTCTGAATTTTAGGCTGGAATACTAACCGGTGGCTGCTCACACACCCCACACACCTTGGCATTGCTCCTACATATAATAAAAACCACAAAACACCGTACTCTCTCCTGTCTACTTATTCTTCATCGTGTTCTTTACCCAGAGTCACCTTCCCAACATTACTGGCTCTGGTTGATGCTGGCACTGCATGCTCTCTTTGAGGGGTGATGTAGCAAAGTAGGCTTCCACTGTGGCTCAGAGAAAAAGCTGAGGTTTATGGTCCGTGGGTCAGGGCAGCTTTGGAAATGGTCACTATATGCCACCCCTTTCCCTTCTCTCCTTGGTTTTGTAGATTTGCATTACGTACATTATGTTAGTGTTACAGTTTTGAAATTTATTTTGTTCTGGGTTGGTTTTGGGTTTTTTTTTCAAGCATGCATTCAAGTAGCTATTATATTATTTATGGTTTTCAAATATTTGCACATTGATCTGTTCATAAAAGGAAGGACAGCAAAGCTTGGCAGCAGCCCAGAAGAGTGTCAAAGAAGCATGGCTGCTGATAAAAAGCTTATCTATTGGCTAGCAGAAGACTGTATCTGTAATAGAAATGAAGCTACATGTTGAATTTTTTCTGTCAGAGAAGTAAATCTGCCATAAAAAATATAATTCACAACTGAGGGCAATTCTATACAATGGAATTTTATTCAGAATGTCTGCTGAGTATATGCTTGTTATGATGGTTAAATGGCAAAAAATTGTGCTTGATCCTAAACATTGCTCGACAAATACTCACACTTCTAAATCTATTTCAGCCATCTAAGAATGAAATTCAATACAGAGGAAAATTCTGCTTTAAACATATATGCCAGCAAAAAGTGGTAGGTTGGCACAACCAAATTTCAGTAAGAGGTCCGTTTCAAAACTTAACAAATTCATTTTGAAAAGAAAGCATAAAGAAAGCACAAAAGGCACAAACCTATAATCAGGGCTCTTGAAAAATAAGATCTCATGTTTCTGTGATGTTGTAAAAATACATTGGCCTGCAAGCCTTTGGAATTACTCCAGGGACATCTTGGTTTTCCTGCTGTGCCAGGAATCCTCTCTTGCTGTTTCTGTGCAGTGGAGTGAGATACTTTTCCTTCAATGCTACAGTTCAACTTGCAAACATCATTCTCAGGGGTGCTTGCTCTTTTGAGAGGCGAGAGGATGAGAGCATTGGACCTGGAGCGGCTGCGTGTGAGGGACAGCAGGAAATTGTGCCCTGCTTTGGACTCATTTCAGAGCACCACACAGTTAACATCCTCACACTACAATTATTAAGGAGTTCTCATGTCACGTTTGATGCCTTTTTTAAAAGTAACTGTGTAAATTTCTCACAGAGTTGATTTGGTTTCAATGGTATTAAAGCAGAGACTGGGTTATGGCTCCTCATTTGTTCTGTGGGCCAACTTGAGGAGAGAGGGTCATAGGAAGCTGTTCTGAGCATGGACTTGCAGTCTGTCTCCCTGTACCTGTTCACCCTCTGCACCTGCTCTGACATGGTTCCCTTCTCCCTCAGCTTCCCTGTGGTCATTCCATTCATGCCTGTAAAGAAAAGTTTATATGGTTTTTTAAGAAACTAGTCAAGGATTACATCAAATCCAAACCTGTCCCAATATTCTCATTTGGTAGGAAGGCTGGAAGGAGGAAGGAAAAAGTAATGGCATCTTACGCTTTGTGGAGTGGGAGGGAATAGAGGAGAGGGACAAATACCCCCACAAAATCAAACAAGGAGTAAGTAGTCTTAACATTGAAGCACTAGTGTTTCGTAAGAGCAAAGGAAGGGCTGAAGGAAAACATATTTGGAAAAGAATCTAGACTGGGTTAGGCACTTGTATATACAACTGTAAAGTGGAGGCAAATTGCCACCATGTGGCAATCTCTTCACATGTAAAGAAAACCCTTATAAAGGGGGTAGTGAAATTTTGTCCCTGAACGGGTGGGCAGTGTTCTGTGAACAGGGCTAGGGAACAGATTCATGTACAACTCACTGAGAAAGGCACAAGTAGCTTTTCTACAACTTTATGTAAGAAAAGACAAAAAGTGCTACCCTTGTTTAGCAAGAGCCAACTAACAAGTAAATCTCCCTGAGCCACGAAGGATCTATAAATACCTAAAGAGATGGGCTTTGCTTTTCTATTCTGCAAGTAGCTCCGTGTGAGCCCTGAACATGTACTTGAAAGACCAAGAGAGCTGTGAAACCTGCCCTCGCTGTAGGTATTGGGGCAAAATTTACATGGAGTTCTATAGGGTTTGACCAAAGCCTCCTCTACGTACTGCAATGCCATGCAGGAGCATTGAAAATGAGGAAGCTGCATAGAGAAATGAGGGGTAGGTGCCAAGAGAAATGTGGGAGATTACAACTGTGAGTGGGGCCAGATTGACAGGTTGCAGAAACAGAGGCTGCCTTGAGCTTCCCCTTCTCTTTTCAGCTTTGTTTCTGATAAGTAAACAAGAACTCCCACATTGCTATGCACCAGAGAATCAAGACAGGAGTGGCCCCTTATGTGCACAGAGACTCATGTCCTGCCAGTTGGTGATGAGATGAGCTCTGTAATCCGGCATAAATCTGTCACCGCTGTAAAGGAAGGTTCTTTCTGACACCACCCCCAGCTGCCCATTCTCATCGCCTCTCCTGTGCTTATGGTAGCTTTCAGACAGCCACAAGCATTAATCCAGCCCAGGACAATTAGCTTTCAGCATCAGCATCTTGATTCAGAGGTGCCCATGCCTACACAAGGACAAGAGGGGGAGGAATGGACCCTTGCAGCACCACTGAGAACTTGTACAAGATCCAAAAAGCAATGTCTGTGGCCTGAGACATCAGCATCAGTCAAGCAGAGAGACGAGTCCACAAGATGCCAAGCTTTATATACCTTTTTCCATCAACACACCTCACCTACACAAGATTTATGTGTCCTTCTCTTCAGCAGCTCATTGAGCTGCCCAGTAGGAGGGAGAAAACAGACGTCAGCCAAATCAATTGCACTTGCACCAGCAATGTATTCTTTTGCTTCATTTACCATTACATTTTCTGATTTGAAAAACATCTTCATTCTGCTTTTGTCCTCTCTTCCCCTTTGCTACATTTTCCTTTGATCTTTGACAGCATCTTTTAATATTCTTACATACGTACAGAGAGTCTGCTTTCCTCTTCCTTATGTTGCTTTCCCTCGCTACTCTTCACTCTCCCCTTGATGCAGAGAAACTCCCTTGCTCCTTTACCTTGCCCCTCCTGACAACCACTGCAGCCTTCCTGCCCTTCTCCCACTACTTGTCTCAGAGACAGAGGCCTCCTCCTTCCAAAACTCTTCTTGTTCCCCACCTCACACTGAATTCAGCCCCAGGTGTACCTTTGTCACCCCCATGGAGAAGAGGGAAGTGATCTGGAAAACGTGAATCCTACACAAGGAGGTGGGGTTTATCCCATCAGTCCTCTGTACTGGCTATGGCAAGACAACCTCATCCAAGAGAAGGAAGATTTGCCCATCTGTCCCTCAGGCACTAAGGATTGTCCTTTTCCTGCCCTCACTGCAGAAGGACCAGCCTGCTGATGGGGTAGAGCTGATCGTGAGGTTTTCTTTTTCACGTCACTGTGACATAAGAGGCAGAGGATCCTCTCTGGGGAGGACCCCTTATGTAAGAGATTTTATTCATCAGTGTGCATTGCCAAATGCCAGCCCAAAACAGAAGCAGAGAGGTTTGCATAAAGATAAAGAGAGCAGCATCACTCAACTCCTGTGCAGCTCCAGCAACCTGGGTCATGGAGGGATGTAGGAAGCTGTCACCATTTAGCCTACTGAGAAATACTACGGGAGAAGCAAGGCCCTCTCTGGTCCAGAGTCAAAAGGTACAAAGAGAACTATGAATCCCACAGACACACCAGACAGTCTGGTCCATCATATTCTAATTCTTAATTATATCAAATTTTGCACCATTGTAACAACTGACTTCATTTGCTTGAGCTGCTTTGTCATCATCGCCTGTACATAACATGAAGCATGCACAGAATCAAGTATAAACACTGGCTAGTTCCTTTTTATGCTTCTGCTATCATCCTGTAGGAATGGTTAATCCACTTTCAGGCCTCCTGTTCATTCCTTGAGCTTCATAATTTCCCAGTAACCATCACATGGGAAACCAAAATTCCAACAATCCCACTTCTCAAAAAAAACCCCCAACCATTACCAATCTGATTTCAGTTTTCTTCTTATATTTGCTTTGATACCCACTAAGATAAATGAAATGGCAATATCTGTGAAATACCCAATCTACTGTATGCGTATTTAAAACCAAATCTATGAGCACATTATCCCAGCTGTAGAGAGATTACTCAGAATCTCCCTCCTCAACTTTTCCCTCCTAAGTCTTTTACTGGGCTCTTGCTTCCTCTGAGTTGATTCCACTTTTAATTTTATGTTTCCATCAATAGCAGGGGAGTAAAACAGCTGAAGGGAACAGATAAGGGACTTAGTCCACTACAGCCACCATCCAACTCCAAATTGGATTGACTGGCTGAGTGCCCCCAAATCCTCCATGGATATGCAATTTAATAGAAAGAAAAAAACTCCACAAACAAAGAAAAATATGCAGAAAATAATAAGACCACTTTATGAAACATAATAGTTTCAGCAATGTGCATATGATTATATCCTTAATTCAAATGAAATGCAACAGACATGCTTTTATCTTACCCAAGGAAAAAAGAACCCCAGCTGATCATTTAATTTGTCCTTTTACTAAATGATTTAATTTTAGCAATCTGTTATCCAAGGAAGAACATTAAAAAGGGCCGTATCACATCAGCCTAACAATGAATCTGGTCCACCTTATCTTTGACAGCAGCCAATAATGGACAGGGAGGAAGGACTAAAAAATAGTAGTGCAACAAAACAGATAGGGAAAAAAATGCTAAGAAGAATTTGAGGAAGATGAAAAATAGGTTAAAGCTGGTTAAGGAACTAAATTAATTCCCTTAGTTAGTGTGAGGCTTTATTCCCATGGATGAGCGCACATGGATTTCTGGAGCAGCAGCTCCAAGCAGGATCAGTGTTCACAGGGAGCAGCGCTCTGGGCTGTGCATGAGTGCTCCCTTACCTGATGGCAGCAAAGGAGATCAGCTGTCCTGCCTGCACAGGCAGAGCTGCAGGGATTTAGCCAACTATTCATTTTTAATTTGTTTTTCCTTTAAACTCAAGATATTGCCCCTAACATTCAACTAGTTTAAACTGCAAGCCAAAATTATGTATCTTCAAAGTATGTGTTGGTATCTTCTGTAATTGTTCAGTTAATGGGAAAATTAAGATCATAATCATCCTACCAAACTCCTTTGTCCCAACCCAGGCAGTTCTCTGCCCTATAGTATGATGTGCTGTCCTCATCTCTCCCTCTCACTAGCCTCCTTTAAATTATTCCATTTGGCTTCACTACTTGCCTTCCCTTGATCTCCTAATAGGATGGTGACCCCCTGGTCTCTTTCCAGGAGCTCTGCTTGAAACATAACCTTTCCAGAGTGCCAAACTTCCATTTGCTCCTCATTTCCCTCCTGTTGTACCACCAGTCTCATCAGTCTCTTTCTACAACTTGAGCATTCAATTTTCTTTCATTATTTTTCTGCTAGGAAAACTCAGTTTAGCCTATTCACTGCTCAACCACCATGGTGGTTGCTGAGTAACAAAAAATCAGCGAAACATTACAGCATTTGCAGAGGCTCATTTAACAGCAGCACAAATGTTTTGTACAAGGAGAGCGCCGTGATTTTTATTTGTTCCTAATATGTGGAATATCTCCAGAATGAACGCTGGTGCATTGGGTTTATTCTTTTCTGATTTGGTAAAACTGAGTCTGCATTCATGATCAGCGCACAGTGCAGGTCTGCAAGCAAGAAATGGAGGGTGGGATTAATTCCACCTGGAGAGCAAGGCTTGTGCCTCCACAGGACATGTTCCTTTGGCTCTGTGCACCAGCTGCCCACTGCCCTGCCCTGCCTCTGCGGCTCCAGGCAGCTGGCAAGGTTACAGCCAACACCCACCCTTCAGGCGGGTCAAGCTGGGTGTGGGAAATGCTGTCTCCATGGACTTTGCCTCCTAAAGCAACAGCAGCACCCCCAGTGAGGGGCTGGAGAGGTACTGCAGACATCGACACCGGAGGAGGTGAGGGCATCGCTCTTTCAGCAAAAGGCCAGGTTGCACAACAGATCCGCACTCCACTCACTGTGTAGCCTGCTTCTGGGCATCAGGGTATTTCTGGCCTTGCTGACAGTCCTCTCTGTTCACACAATGACTGTGGGGTAGCAATGTTAGCTCTGACTTTCAGTCTTAATTGACCCTCATCCCGCAAGGACACGGAGCAGAACAAAGGAAGGCTATGCTCTAAATACACTGAAATAGGCCACACACCCTTGTCTGGAGAGCCCTTCATCTCCCCTGTCACCGTCTTGCCCAGCGGTTCAAGGAGACTGTGGGGTCCCCATGGCATCTGTCCCAGGCACACAGCCAGGAGCAGCCTTCCTCCTGCACTTGGAGATGGTCCAGCACTGGCACCATTGAGGGTCCTCTGTATTGTCTCTTGCATGCTGAAGAACATTCCCCTGGTCTTCCTCATCTTCTCAGTAACTTATTAATACTGCATGGTTCACTTTGTGGCCTGTTGGGCTGGGCAGTGTGTTGGACTGTTTCTTCAGCAGAAGCCATAATTAACAATATTCCAATCTGAGATGCAACTGCCAGTGACAAATATCCCCTGTTCAGGAAAAAGACAGGACATTGCAAGCTAAAAGTTGGGTAATACACAGGTTGGCTCATATTACTACCTGGGGGTAGTGGCATCATTGGTGAAGTCATTATTTGAGACAACAGATGTCTCAAACTAGCAGTAGAATTTTCTTCATGTGTGTAAATTTGTTCTATGGGTATATATACATAAGACATACCTGTTGATCAGCTCTGAGTAATTTCAGCCTGCTTTTCTGGAGTTCCATAACAACCCAGAGAAGGTGTATGGGAATTAGGGGTGAATGAGGTGTGCAGAGATTCTGGAAGAGGCTTCTGAGATGACCCCAGTGAGAATAGAAAGTCACTCACCTTCCACCTTCCACTGCCTCTTCCTCTTTAATATTTAAAATTTCAAATATTTTTACTAAGCCATTTGTCAGTCCACTACCAATAATAACAATGATAATAACAAGATCACTGTAAGCATTAAAGTGTGGGTTTGTAATGTTCTAAGACACTCTGTTAGTCAAATGGTATTATACAGTAAGAAATTAATTTTTTTAAAATTTTACATCACTGTTTAGAAAGTAAAGATAGTATGTCTTGAATCTGTGATATAAAAAAGCAGCTGCCTTCATCTTCCAGCAATACAAATATAGCAAGACAAACTACATACATACACACACACATCCCCCCCGCCTCAGTCTGTCCAGCTATTAATAAATGTGTATTTTACACGTAGCCGGTAACTGCTCTTCAGGGTTTCTCTCTAGATGCTCAGGGACGAGTTAAATATCACTTTGATTACAGGCTGTTGCATTCCCATATCAAAAGCTAGCAAAAGGAGTTCCTTTGATAGCAAAAGAAACAGCCAGTGGTGATTAAAACAAGCAAATGTCCTGGGGAAGTGTTTGAAGTGAACTGCAGGCCCAGATCAAAGTACAGGTAATGTAAGCACACAAGGCTAGCAGGAAGAAATCCTGTCTTTTATGAAACCAGCACACACTATTGGAGAAAATGGACAACTTTTCATACAAAGGTCTTTCTTCAGCTCTGTCATTTGCTCTAATAAAAGATGTTGTGTCTCCCTAACCTACGTTGCTTCTCTTGTGTTTGCAGACCACTGCTGAGCCAATACTCCTGCTGCTACAGCAGAGGAAAGTCTTGCTGGCAGACATGATTGATGCCACACTGTCTAACACTTCAGGGAAGTAATCTCGGAGCTTAATTATTCCAATACAGAAACACAGCTCCCAAAGATAATTTATCTGAATTATTGAAAAAGAGCTCTGTCAGAGGGAGAAGAAACAAGCAGTTGAAAGACGTATTTGTCAAAACCCAATATTTCCATTGCAACAATAGCAAAAAACTATTTTCCAACATGATTCAGGTTACCATAGAGCAAAGCTGTCTGAAGTCTCCATCTCTCACAATCACTCTCTGGCTTGGTTCAACTTTATTCCAGTGTCTTCAGATATTTGTTTCTTAATCTGTAGCTATGCACCCCTCTGCCCTACCTGACGGTGTGGTTGCCTGCCAAACTGAGACAAAAAGAGCTCTTCTGCCACTTTCTCTCAGGAGCTAAAAGACTGACACGAAGCACGTCTGAGAGTGAGCAGAAAGCTGAGAAGAGCCTTCTCCAGCTCACATTTGTAAGGGGTTCACTGCTTCTCAGCCCTTCCTCATCTCTCAGCAGCAGCTGTCTCCATCCTGAGGACTTGTAATCTCTGCAGGAAAGGAGGCTGAACTGCTGATAAGAGCCTGAGCCACATGTGGCATGGCACAGAGACAACAGCGAGACAGGAAGGAAAAGGGAAAGGTGATTACCTGGGGTGAGAATTTCTGCAAAGGCAGCATTTGACATCAGGGTGGGCAGCAACTTGAAGAGCAAGCCTCAAATTAATGTTTTGGCTATGGAAGGGTATAAACCCGATTTGGGGAATGGAATTGATTTATCCTGAACATCAGTTGGATGCCTTGGAGAACTGTGGGATGGGACTGAACTGAGGGGAAGCAGGGATTAATCCGGGTAGGGGTGTGGCTCTTTAGTGAGAAGCTTGTTGAAACTACCTCCCCTTCAATGGGGTGTGTGTGAGGTTCATCCAGGGGGAAAAGCAAGACAAGGACAAGAGGGACAAAATGTTAAGCCAAGCCTTTATTTTTTGCGCCTGTAAACTGAACCCTTTAGTGAAACATTTTGATCGAAGGTAATGCTGACACATGCTTCAGTTGTAGATCTGCCAGTTTGCTTCCAAGCCGTCTGTGATCAGAGAAACAATTTCACCAGCCTGCTCTGCTGCCAAACAGGCAGGCAAGCAGGAGTGAGACAGGGTGGCTGACTAATTTCCAAATGTCAAGGCTGGCCTTTAACTGTCTCCCTCCCCCCCAGTTTTATAGAGGCAGAGCTGCCTGTTTGTGATGGCAGTGCCTTGGGCAAGAGAACTGTTATTGCTCTTGGGACACTGGCTACTGGTGCTGACCACAGTTCCTGAAGTCTCATCACACAGTAATCCCTGAGGAATGCATCTTCATCTGTTTCTTCAGGGGATGGGTTTTTTCACTCTGTGTAGTATTTTGTGAGAAGCTGCTGCGAAGTCCTGAGCAAATGTCACTTGCACTTTCCTGGTCAATGAAGAGTGGAGTTCTTGCTATGGATCCTGGCTTTGTACCAGCATGTACCTGCTTATTCCTTTTACAGACAGACACAGTACCCTGCATACAAGACTCTCTCCAGAGGGCATGTATGTAGTTTAACAATAACTTAGCACTGCCAAATGTATGCTCTCTCAGAGACAGAAGAGACAGTATTTCCCCAAATAAACATCCAATATCCAATACTTCCATATTCTTGCAGACAAATACCTGGGGAAAGAGATGAAATGATAACCTTTGCCTGAAAGCCACTAAAAGTCCTTGCCTGTCAAGGACGTGGCACAATAGAGGTCTTCACTGGAAATGTTGCACAGCTGTGGCGCATGAGACCTAGGCCATGGTTTATAAATCCCCAGCAGCTCTTAATGAAAGATTTCACTCCGTAACAATCAAAAACAAAATGTTGATGTATCTTCTGAAGAAAACAAGAAACCTCTCCAACAGCTGAGGATCAGAGTATCGGCAGTATCTACCAGCTTCTATCATCAGCTCACACTGGAAACCATGAGATGGTTGTGACAGCTGTGTGCTGCTGAGGCTGTAACTTCTCTGGAAACTCGCATGGGTGATGTAGAATGGGGTAACTCCACCTGCAAGTCACTCCAAAATATAAGAAAGATATTAAGCCATTAGAGAGCATCCAAAGGAGGACAATTAAGATGGTGAAGGGCCTTGAGGGGAAGCTGTATGAGGAGCAGCTGAGGTCATTTGGTCTGTTCAGCCTGGAGGAGACTGAGGGGAGACCTCACTGCAGTCTGCAACCTCCTCGTGAGGGGAAAAGAAGGGGCAGTCACCGATCTCTTTTCTGTGGTGACCAGTAACGGGACCCAAAGGAATGGCCTGACATTGTATCGGGGAGGTTTAGGTTGGGTATTGGGTCCCTTTCAACTTGGCATTTTTGGTGATTCTGCTAATTCCGTGATATATATCCATAAACATTGAAAAGTTATGTGGAAAGGTGCAAAGAAACACGTGAGTGGAAAAATAAGAGCTTTTCACTACATACATTAATAGAAGCTTAAGAAAAACCAGCAGAATCAGGGCCCCCTCTCCCCTACATGCATTTCAGCATAAATATTCTTGGTTTTTTCTTTTCCCATTTTTTTTGGTTTCTCCTTTCCACCTTGCAGACTGTGGAGGCCATGGAGCCTGTCACGGGAACCACACTCAGCCCCTGAAGGAAATCCTCCTAACTTTCCTCCATAGTTAGGGAGACTCAAAAAGCCTCTCCCAGGATACTTTGCAGTGTTATGTTAATATACCCCATTTGATTGGCCCATTGGCCTTCCTGCCCCTTTCTCCCATATATATGTGTTCCTTCCAGAACCTTCTCCCTCCCCAGCTCCCCCATTGGCCCTTGCCTTATTGTCCCTCCCTCTGAGTTCCCTTATTGGCTCCCGGACCCTGATCCCGCCCATGTACCACCCCTGTGCCCTCAGACCATTGGCCCTGATGCTCTCTCCACCCCCATATTTAACCTCAGACACTCAGCCCTCTCCTTGTCTTCATCCCTGGCCTCTTTCGTGTGTGGCAGCAATAAATCCTCCCTGCGGAACCCCAAACGAAGACCCTTCTCTCCTCCTTTACCGTCGACCTGCCCTTAGAAGATTTACAGCTATTTGGGGGGTGCGTGTGCGTGCTTCGGGGAAGTGGCCTTGCCGAGCGGCTCCCTCTCTCACAGACGGAGACAGTTTCGGAAGGTTGCGGCACCCTACCACCTCACCCCCCGCTGCAACAGCTGACAACTTTAGTCACTGTTTTAAGGGTGCTATTTTTCTCAGCACTGTTTCCAGGAAACTTTTGTTTCCTTTTGCTACATTTTTCTTTTTATTTCCTTGTTTCTTGTCTCACTGGTTAAACAACTCACCATATTGCTGGGGCAGTATCCCCCAAGCATACACTTCAAATTTGACCATTCCTCCTCATTATTTTTGCTCCAGCCAAAGCCCCAATAACCTCTGAACTCAGCTCCTTCTTCCCTGCTGAGGTCCTAACCTCAAAAGAGGCTTTTCCTCTCTCTTTACCATTTTCTTATTTCACTGCTTCTTTTTTGATGTTATTATCTCTCTCTTCCACAACCAAACAACCCCCTCAAAGCTGCCCCTGCATTTATCATCTTCCAACATCTCCTGAGACTCCTCATTGAATTTCCCATAAGGAACCCTGCAAGGATCACAAGACCCACAAAAACCCCTGCCAAAGTGATGAAATATGCATTGGTTCTACCTGTGCTGATAGCAGTTTGAGCCTCTCACGTCAGTCATGAACTCTGCTGCTCACGTGGTATCCTGAAAGACAATAAACTAAGCACGGACTCCTGTAGAGGAAATAAAAGCCGGAAGGGTTCCCCTGGTGCTTCACATTACACTGAAGCTTCAAAAAGGTAGGAAAAAATGCATTCAACCTTTGCCAGACAAGGAAGCACAGCAAAATGTTGCAGAATGACTCATTTAATAAGAGTTTCAGAAATGTGAAGGAAATAGACAATGCTGGGTTAAGATGCAAGTGTGATACAGAGCAGAGTGGTATAAAACTGAGGAGACTTCACAGGAAAAAGAAGGAGATTGGGAGGAATTGGAGCCTGTAAATTCAAAGTTAACTTAACCCAGCTGTTGCATATACAGAAAATCAGGTCCGAGTTGGCTTAGAAAGGCTTAAATCTGTCTCAACACCTTGCTGCTCCAGTTCTCTGACAGTCAGTATTTGTCCCTGGACTATGAAGTATTTGACAACCCAAACTCTCTGTAGCTTTATCAGTCCTTTGGCCCATTTTGCTGTCATCCTAAACTAGGTCTAGCACAAATTAAGTTGCAGAGGACATACATAAGGGAATATCCACACACACAGGGCTGTAGTCTTTTTGAAAATTGTAAAAGCTTAAAGTAGTTAGCAATTTCCCAGCCACTGACATCAATAAATTATATGAGGAAAGAAGATTGGAAATGAACTGAATCTTTGGATGAAGTACAAGAAGAAAAAGAGGACAGGCACTTCTGCAGTCTTATCAGAGCAAGGACAGGAGAAAATCTGATCTTCCTATGGCCATTTGGGCAGGTTTTGAGGTATAGCCATGGCTTGCTCTGGGGAAAGGGTACTTACAGACTTGAGCTCTTCCTGTTGCTTGTTCATGAGGCAGCATAAACAAGCAGCACCTCTGGCCACACCATGGATGTGTCCCTACTTCACTGATTAGCTGACCTGGAACTTAAAAACCTGACACCACCACCGACATTTATGTATGTAATTAATTTCACATTAACAAATTTTCCAGATGAAGCTTTAGCTCAAAACCTATAGATTCTGCTACAACCGTCTTAACATGTAGCTTGTTTTCTCTAAAGGTCCATTAAAATAGTCAGTTCTAACTTGATTTTTGCATTGTTTTTATATAAGCATTGGCTTCTACACCAGAGAACAGATGATGCCAGCTAAACACCAATTCATTACTTCAGTGATTACAGTGAGGTTGAATTAAGTGATGTGTTTAGCCTCGCTTGATAGTGGTTCCTTTCTTCTGTTTTTGATAAATTAACCAGTTATGATCATGGAGTTTTAACACAAGCAGTGTTTAAAACATAGTTGTACAGTGCTCCCAATGTAAACTGGGAGGAGAGGAAGGACCAGGGGGAATAATCCTTTGTTCAGGCTAGGCTGCCTCAGTCATTCAAGAGGACAAAATAAAGACAGTAGGGCACTGCCAGGCTGCACTTCCACTGCCATCTGAAAAGAGCCCAAGGGGAGTTGTGCTGTGCTAGCTCAAGCTATTTGCCTTCCCATCTGCTCAAGTTGATTTAGAGAAGTGCATTATGCAACCTAACTGCTATGCTGAGGTTCAAATGAATGTGGCAGTGCACTTATCACTTCTAGAAGTTTTGAGGAAAAGGAGTGGTTATATAAAACCAGGCCTTTCAGTCTGTGATGGTAAAGGTATTGCTATATGGCTATTAAAAGAAACAAAAAAAACCAAGCAAGAAATCCCCACAAAACAAACCACAAAGCCAAAACAATCCAAAACAAACTCCTGAGAAGATGAAGATTAAAACTGAGAAAGGCTGAACTACACTCAACTGTACCATCAAGATGGAGCAATAGTGTGATAGCCAACAAGGACTAGAGTAAAAACACATTACCTGCACAGCTCGGGCATTTGGCAGCAGAGCAGTGATGTTATCGTACATCCACAGTCCAGGGCATGGTCACCTGCAGTTCCACAGATCATCTCATATCACTGCCAGTATCAAAAGTAGCATTTGTAAATCACATACTAACTGCTTGCCCTCAGCTAAAAAAAAATCTACACATTTAATATCTATTTGTGAAATTTGATAAAACATTCCTATTAATACTGCTTAATGAAATCCTTCTTCCAATGTCCTACATTTTCTCTTATAAAACTGATTGTGTCCTTTACACAGGCTCGTATTACAAACAACATCATCTTTCTTGATCCTTGTTTATGTGATTATTATGCACCTCCCAGGTCTATTTGGTAAATCAGCATTGCTCTAAAGACCTAGGTCCCCTAAGCAAAAGCTTGACAGCAAGTTCGTTTGTCAGTTCTTCTCTGAAACATCCAACATTCAGACACCACGGGCATCCAGTTGCTTGTTCAGAGCAGGAAGAAGTGGCTGGTCACAATGATATGTGAGATCAACCATTTCCACCTTAATCTACACTCTTTTCTTCCAGAGGTGAAACAAGAAAGTGCAAACATCATCACCGTGCTGATTCAGCAGGGTTATATGAACGTATCTCAGGCTCTTATGTCACAGGTTTGCACTAGTCCCAAAAAGCCCATTTTCCCCAAGAACAGCCCAAGCTGTAGCTCAGGACAGTGTAGACATACAGGTTGAAAAGCTAAAGAGGTCATACCTCCCTTGACAATAGAGATGCATCTGGTGCTGGCTTCAAAAATCCCCCATATGCACTGACTGGGCTCTACACTGCTGCGTTCACGTAATACAAACAGCAATACCCAATTCTCTCTACAGCTGAAGCCCACTGAATTCCATGAGATTTGGACCAAGCTTCATGAGGCTTATTCTAGAAATATCAAAGGTCTCCAGAACATATTAGGAAGCACCTTCCAATGACCATTATGGAAAGTATCTTAAATTGCACATTTCTTGCAGTTTTAACTAGTTATGGCTGCATTGATACTTCATTAAATGAATGAGAATTAAAAGTAATTCATTTTCAGAATCAAGTCTAGAACAGAGACAGCAAAGTATTTCAGTTCTGAAATTATTAAAAAGTCACGGTATTTTTGTAAGTTGCTGTTTACCTTCTGATCTATGATAGTTCACCAAAGTGATATAAAATTATCATTTTACCTCTTTCTTTCTCTACCTCAAAGCAATATCAGAGTAAAACATGACTTGACAAGAATAAAGTTGGTAAATGTGAATGTCTTCATCAAAAGAGCAAGTGCCACAGGATGCAAGTAATCTATTTTCAGAGCACTGACAAAATTATGTTGATTCTATTCTAAAAAATTTCATATCATTGAAACATAAAAGAGATGGTTCTTGATTTTTTTTTCTTACAGTTGAAAATTGACAAGAATTGTGAGATATCTGAAAGTTATTCAAGGTCAGTGGTATTCCAAAAAGTTCTGAAAACTCATCATTAATTAAAGAGCAATTGCAATCTGAAAAGACATCATGTGAAAACAGTAAGTTGAACTCAAAGCATGCATACCTTCCACTCCAAATCTTATTTCTCACACTGTAGGAATTTGTAGCTTTGTATAAATCACATTTGGTTTGCCCCATCACAGTTTCTAAAAGCTAAAAGAGAGAGTGAGCCGGAACAAGTTCCTTCTGTCTGACCTGTAAACTTGAGATCTTCAAAGGATCTCCACCACTTCTTTCTCATTAGCACTCTTTAGGGATGCGAGTGGAAATAAAATGACTGATACACCTTAAAATGGACTTATTTTCACGAAAAGTGTTAGATTTGGTAATCATTGTAGTTCTGACAGTTTCTATTCAGGCAGTCTCTGCCAGCTTCCATCTTCTTGGGAAAAGCAGAAATAGAAAAAAGCAAAGAAGCCTTTAGATTACATTTGCCCAGGCAAAATTACTCTTATTTTTCCAGACTTGCCAAAAATACTTCATAAATCCTTGTTTTTTCCTCCAACTCATTTGTATACCTGTTTTTTCCTGTCAGTGACTGATGGGTGATCAGCTTAATGTGATCTCATTTCCAGCACTGATGTTTGGATTTTGTAGCTTCCCCTCTTTGCGGATATTTGCTGTCGCATTTCCCCCTGCAAGGGTTTTGGTCTTCTGTTTTACTTCAGGTTTTTGTTTCTGTTTGGAGCTTTAACATATATTGTAGCTTGCTTTTTGGGTTAGGCTCTGTCTGTGCCATGTTCCAGATGGCACCAAGTTGTAAAATGACAAATAATTGACTGGATTATTATATGGTTTGATCCTGTCACGTGTGAGTTGTGTCTGATGATGCAGCAGGTGCCTAAGGTGTGTGCAGGAATTCTTGCACTCCAGCACAATTCCCACCAGGCAGCAACAGCTGTTGGCATTACAGCTCTTCACCAATGTCTCTGCCAAAGAAGTACAACTCTGAAAAGCTGGAGGAACTTCAAGGAGGGAAGATGAACTGAGCCTTTCGATCCTCCAGTGCTGGATGGGTTTCTTTCAGTCTACGTGCCAGTCTGGGACAATCATGTCTGTCTGCAATAAATTGAGAAGTGTGATTATGTTGAGAAGCACATGAGCTCAGCACGTGATGAGAAGGATCATCCTCCCTCCTGGCAGGCACAGATGCTGTTCTTGGGCAGAAGACAGAGAAGTAACCATAGAGTTTGCACTGTTTGGGAGGGGCTTTTCTAATACAGAAGAAGAGGGAAAAGGAGGGGTGGATTGTGTTCACACCTTTTGAAATGTGAACAGCTTTAACAGTATTTCTCTGCCAGGTTCATGTCAGGTAAAAATATGGTATCACGTACATACACCAATCATGTTTGCTGCATAGGATATATTTTATTTTTAAATACTGACAGTATTTCAGTTATTCCTTTGTCTGTACCCTTACAAAAGTTTGTTGCCCATGTGGAATAAGGCCCAAACTTGTTGCTGTTTGGTGCTGCATAGTACAATGCTGCAAGAAGCAATGATCATAGTTCAGCTAGTACAACATCTGCCCCTGAGTCAGTAATTGCTGCGTGTCCCTGCACTGAATTTAGGGGTCACTGGGCTGCTGAATGTGCTGTTCTGGTATGAAATATGAAACAAAAATTCTAGTCACTTGTTGGCCATTAAACAACTGATGACAGCTTTCATCAGGGACTCACAATAGCTTTGCTCCCCTAACTGTGCCAGGTAATTACATTCTCTCTACCTAAATGAACTTTCAATTACAGAGAGTACGTTTCTCCTCTTAACTGTTTAGAAATAATGATATGCACTGTTAAATTATTTCCCCTGTCTCACTTCAGAGGTAGTTCAATTTCAGCACAGGACAAGGAGATCCAGGTCCATACAAGGATGCTCCCCACAAGCACTGGCCTGGCCTCAATTCGGCTGCTGGATGCTGTGCTCTCAGGCATGGCTATAGCCTCATCCATCCTGGGCAACCCCAGCTGCAGCAAGGAAGAGGCCCTACTGAAATTTGCTCATCTCTCTCCCCTTCTGAGAGCCTGCAGAGTGCAGGCTTTTTGCACCAGCAGGCAGAACTCCAGGCAGGCGGAGGGCAGTATGGGACAATGGCATTTGGCCCAGCTGAACTGAAGGGTACGAACTGGGCTTTTGTATGGCCTCAGTTTTGAACTTAATTATTCAGCAACTCAGTTCAGGCAAAAATCTGTCTACTTCATTGTGGGAGAACAAAGGTTACTTTACAAGAACACAGGTACATCTGAAAAAAAAATTATGCCCCTCCCCAGCTAGCAGTATAGCCATTTACAGCTGAAGAGAAGTGTTTATCTCCTGAGCAGTGTAGTCTACATCTGTCTTATGAAAATATGTTATCTAACGGATGTCCCTATTCAACCTGGAAAAAAAATCTCATATATACATTTGCTAAGAGAGAACACAGAAGAAAGAAGCAAGAAATAAGATCTCTTTGTTAACATTAGCTGACATAATAGTACATAGAAACTTTCATGTTTGCTGCCAAATGACCATTTTGCAGAGAAATAAATAATTCTTTTTAAAAAATTACCGATGACTACTCCTCACTCAAAAAGGTTTCAAGGCAGAAAGCAAATTGCTAGAGAATCTGCAACATACTGCACTCTGCAAGCACAATCCTTCCTACTTCTGCACACCCGCACCCATCCCTGTTCAGCAGCTTGCTTTCTGCTGTGCTGTTTCGCCTGCAGATTTAGAACTGCCATTATTTTTACCTCAGATGACCTTGCCCCAGCTTAGACAGCATCCTCCAGATCTGACCCCAATGCAGATCTCACTAAAGGAAAGGGTCTGCTCAGTGTCACTGGGATAATAAGACAAATACCCTTAAAGCCTGGAGCTCTGATCCCCTGGTGATGTGCTTTCAGTAATCAGATTCTGGAAAGCTGTTACCGTAAGTCAAGTCAGACTGCTGCGAGTAAGAAGTGAGTTGTTGTGAGGCGAACAAACTGAACTAACCACAGAGACTGGTAATAAATGCCCCCTCAAACCATCTTTCTGAAGAGCAAATGTTTATCAGAACTATATTGAACACATAGGATAGAGGGGAAAAATATTAAAAAGCACTTTGAAGTCCTTCTTTTCTTTTGTATTTTTGCCACAGTGAAAGGAGATGGAGGAAAGATGTTCAGAGCCATTACGAGCTGTGGGCATGAGGCTAGCTCATTACACTGTTACCTCACAAAACTCTGCTGGGTTCTTTCATGGCTATGAATTTTCATATAATACTGAAATTATAAATTCCTACAGCCTACCATTGTTTCTTATTTCATTTTGGAGGATTTGCTTTAAACAGCTGATAAGAAATACTAAAAGTGCTTGCTTTCTTAATTACAACAGAGATCCTGAAAACCAGGATACATAATATGAATTTGGTGTGGTCTAAATTACAACTCTTTTTTTCTAAAGTTCACATAATGGAGAAGAATCTGTGAGGCTGGAGAAGTAGGGAAAAAAAAAAGACTGATACCACTACATCTGATTTAATAAAGTGAGAGGACAGAATAAGCATATTTAAAAACCAGTGTTGCAGTGCACCAAGTGATGTACTGTGGAGAAGATTTATAATTTGATCTAAGGTTAAACTGAGACATGAACAAACCATATTTTGGCATAATCAGGAAAATAAACAGTTGGTAGTTACCTCAACTGGAGATCTCATCAACTTTGTTTTCAGACCAAGTCCTAATTTCTTCTGAGCATGATCCTTCCTATAATCCTGACCCAGAATTTTTGATATGGAAGTACAGACTTTGAGTCTTTCTTTCCCCTTCAAAACACAAACCAGCAGCACTTGGAACTGATTGCAGTGTAAAAAAGATACAGTGAGTGGAATTAGACCACTCATCATTGCAGAAATATAACTGTCTATTTGCCACATGCATATGCTCTTCAGACTTCCATACTGCTTCTCACTGCTTTAATTGCTGGGCATAAATTAGTTCAAAAATCCATACCATCTTCATTGTGAAAAGAAGAGAAGAAGCAGAGTTCTGCCACTTAAAAAAACCAAACCAAACCAAACCAAACCAAACCAAACCAACAACCCAACAGCAACAGAAAACCAAACCTCACAAGAAAACAAAACCCTGCATGTGCTTTATTGCTGGCTGGAAGATGATGAAACAGCTACTAACATACTCAATAAGATCTCTCCAGATCAGTCACTCCGTGTAACCTCTGATTACTGCTTCCTGCTGAATCTATTGCCCTTGGTTTGCCCAGTCCTCACTACCTTTCTGTCATACCTACTCCCCATGGCCTAGACACATTCTTTCTCTTCTCCTGTCAAAATTTTTAATTTTTTTGGTTTTGTTTCTCCATCAGAAAGGAAGAATTAGCAGTCTCACTTCACTGCAGCAGGCTAAAGGGCAGCATCAGATACGGCAGAGAAGCTGAGGAAGGCAGCAATGAGAGCACTGGGGAATAAAGTAAGTTTACTTATAAAGTATTACAAATTAATTGTGTAGGTTTAAGTTTAATTGTAACTTGCTGATTTTGTAGTTTAGCATGAGTGGGTCCTTCTCAAAAATTAGCAGGGGTGAACTCGAAATGAACTCTGTTAACATGAATGGCTAAGCAGGGGATAAACATAGAAAAACTGGCTATCTTCAGACAAGGGTTGAGACCCTGGAGGGCCCCAAGGCTGGCCCAAGCTGTAAGATAAGAACAGTTATTGGCCAGCCCACATGGGCATGGAGGAAGACTCCAAGGAGGTGTTAGAAGACCCCATAAATCACTACTGGACCCAGAGGCACGTGCAGGGCACGTGAAGATCTGGTGCACAGACTGTGAGGGTGTAAGGGGCCAGGGATTTCTTTGTCCAGGGTCCCTCTCTGGAGGCACACAGCTTGAGTGTGCATGTGTGCCAGCTGAAGCAAGAAAAGATAAGGATAGGAACTAAGGCATCGGAGACTATAGCTGGGGATATTGCTTTGGAACAGGGTCTATGCCAGGACAAGGACAGGATCTGGTGAAAACCAGCAAGAGCAACAGCAACAGGCTGAGAGAGCAAGTGGAGTGTGCCAGGATTTATAACCACAAGTATACATTCCATCAAGAACTTTAAAATGAAGCCTGGATCCCCAAATCTCCACATTTCTGTTTCTAGCAGTTTGTTCTGAACCCTGCAAAGGCTGAGGTGTCTTTTTTGAGTATCTATCAGGTAGCAAGTCTATAAAAAAGGTAAGAGCCCTCTCTTGCTTCTGTTTACTCGGGTAGCTTAAATAGGAGGATCTGTGCTCTAGATCTAAGAATACCACTTTGCTAGAGGCCTAGCTGGAAGCCCGTGTGATAAGTATTAGAATATACTTGGGTTTTCAACTTCTAGACATAGATATGGAAATATACCTGGGAAAAAGTGTCAAAATTAGTACTTGACCATTTTTATTTTAAAATGATGCCTAAGAATTGAATGATCTTTAGCTGAAAATCTAATTTCTGTTGGGATATGCCACTATATGGCATCCTATATCAGGTTCCAATTATACCCAGCATATTCTAAATTCTTTTTAGCCAAGTGGCTGAGTTTCATATCATTCCCAGTGCATCACAGAACAGTAGCATCTGTGTTCCTCCACATCAGTGATAAAAGCCATAGGCCTCATGAGAAACAGAGTATGTTCCAGGCACTTTAACTACATGGGCAAATGTAAGAGTAAAGCACATGTAACTAATTATTAATTTGTCTTGCTTATGCCCAGTTTGTGATATCTGATCGTGACCGGTCCTTGACAAGTAATTCTGACTGTAAGTTAACCCAATGAGAGACATCTTGCCAACACAAAAAAGATATTGACAGATGAGCTCTGGTGCATCTTATTTAGCAAGTTTTAAGATATCCCTAACACACAGCTGACAAAATGTGACATGTGCCACATTGCTGCAAAATCTGGAGTCTTACTTTAAATTTCTAATGAAGATACCTCTAAGCAAAGGTGCTGCTCTTTGCAGGGTAGCTTGAAGCAGAAGCACATGTCCTTTTGTCAGTTCTGTTGGGTGGAAAATCGCCCCTAGGAATCACAAACCAGGTATGTAAAATTAGTAGATGTTTTTTACCATGACCTACCTTTAGCTCCCTGTATCCTCGTTCCAGTGTGGATAACAATACTACCTTCTAACACAGGGCTGTCATAATGAAGAATTCCATTAACATCTGTAGAGAACTCAGTTATTAGAGGGGAAAGCATCAGAGAAAAGGCTGTAGGGAACAGTCTTAACATATCAATTCAAGGTACACTATAATGCATATAGATCACCACACTTGGAAAGAGGAATGGTGGTAAATTATGCACAAATGATACACAGGCATTGTGTATCCTCCTAATGAATAAGGAAAGCAAAAACATCACATATGAACGTGTAAATTAAAACCATGCTGTAATGCATTTCCATAAGGAGATGGTATGGGACACCACTCTTCTGGAATTTCCTAATTCTTTATGACATAACTACATGTATTTTTAATCTGGGGTTTTTTTAGGTAACGTCCTTAGCAAAGATCAGTTTTGACAAGGAACATGTTTCTGCAGTTCAATTCTAGGAACCAACAAAGACCAAGAGGACTATACAGCTAACAAAAGCTTCACAACCAAAAGACATAACTGCAAAAGACTTCAACTTCCATTATCACCTTGGCACAACTAGGTCAGACTAAATATAGCAGTAGATTTAGATTTTAAAGGATAGTTATGAATTTAGTATGAATGAAGGCTACATACGGTTGCCAGCTGACCAAAGGGTCACTGAAAACCCAAAAAGCTGCTGGGTTTTTTTTTTTCAGATTACAAAGTTGAGCAGTAAGCCAGCATAAAGATTTCTGCAGTACCAAAGATGTGGCAACAAAGTGCCTAAAGGACACAAGTGTGAAGAAAATGCACTCAGAATTTAACGAGAACAGGTAAACTGAAAAAAAAATTAAGATAAGGTGGTCAATACTAGCTTTTTCAAATAACTGTCATCTGGGGAAAAAAAATGGAGGGTGTTGGAAGGAGAGCAAATAAATATATTTGCTAATAAGGAGGAGGAAAATACAGTGTTTACCTTCCTTTTCCTTAGCAAACCAAAATAACATTTTTGCAGTCAGGCACCCTTGGCCTGGAAGGATGAGGGGTTTGTTGACACTTTTAATCTACAATAAGGATGGTTTAAAATGCCTTTAGTTTCATAAAAGGCATCCCTAAAGTGGCATGTAAACATGAACAAAGATTGGCAAAAGCTTCCTCCACTGTAAGCAGTTTGAAAACAACTGTCACAGAGTCTGATTACATTTAAACCAGGACAAAGCCACGTGAGTCTGGGAACAAAACTGAAAGTATGTAGAGGCTTAACTCAAAATCACCATAACTGGTTATTTCTTGAAGAGAAAACCCCACAAACAAAGCAGGGTGATGGGAACAGGAATGCACCTCTAAATAATCTGGCTTTACAATTGTAGCATATTCCCAGAACTCCAATTTTATACCCTGCTTTGGTTTGGATTTTGAATAATCTGAAACTGCCCTAATTTTTTTTTGCAAGAGACTCCAGAGATGCAAACATGTCAAGGAGAAAGGGGGGAAACATAAAAGGCACAAAATCAGAGTTGGCACATTGAGGTTGTATTGCTGTGGTACAGAGCTGTGGCCACACTGGCAGTTTCAGGGATTCCCGAGCCACATCCCCCCACATGCCCCTCGTCCTGGAGCATGGCTCCCTCTCCACAGTCTTCTCAGGAAAGCACCTGGGTATTTCTGTAGCGCAGAGCAATAAACTTGCAAGACAGACCGCAAGATAACTCTCAGATTGAGATATTTGACTCATGGAGCAGATAGACCAAGGTTTGTGTAGCTGCAATGCTCGAGATAAAACACTTTTGGCACAAAACTTGGCTATGGGGATGTGAAAGCGTCGTGGTTTAAGTCCAGCTGGAAATTAAGCACCACAGCTGCTCGCTCAGCACTCCACCATGCCCCAGTGGAACGGGAAGGAGAATGAAAAGTAAAACTTGCAGGTTGAGATAAGAACAGTTTAATAATTGAAAACAAAGTACAAATAAAAAGGGTGAATATCCTTTTGGCCAGTTTGAGTCACCTGTCCCGGCTATGGTCCCTCCCAGTTTCTTTTGTGTACCTTCTCCCTGGTGGAGCATGAGACACACAGACACACACACGACAAAAAAAGAGCTCTTGACTTAGGATAAACATGACTTAGCAAAGGTCAAAACATCAGTGTGTTATCAACATTACTCTTATTCTGAATCAAAACCACTGCACTGTACCAGCTACCGGGAAGACATCCATCCCGGCCCAAACTAGGGCAGAAAGAAACATCTTGATAGAAAGGGAGAGCAGTGTCGCATAATCAGGCGACTGCTGTAACACCATCGCCACAAAAGAACTGGCCACCCTCCGCCTGTAGCAGTTAATCTGCTTTCAAGCTTGCTTTCACTTCATCCCTCTCCCAGCCCCCGGACCGAGCCCGGAGGCTCAGCCCCGCTGCCGCAGGGTGTGTTCTGCGCGGGGACAGACGGCTGCCGCGGGGGTGTTCTGCGGGGCACAGGCTAAGGCCTCGCCCGAAGGGACTCGCCTCGGCTCAGACAAAGCCGCCGCGCTGCGCTTACCGAGCCCATCTCCGGCCCCGGCCCGCACTCCGGGCACCTGCGGCGCGGCCCCTCCGCCGCCCCC
>WBMZ01018027.1:0-22034 GCA_013400975.1 Atrichornis clamosus | reverse complement strand
CACCTGGTCCAGCCAAACCTGGTGGTACTCTCCCAGTGGGGACAAACTCAGTGTCTCTGCCTGAGCTCTGCAGAGCCCAGAGAGAGAAGCCCTCGTCCAATGGCAGGAAACATTCCATGAGCCATGTGGGATGAGCTGTGCTGCTTCCCAACCTGCCTAACACATGTGGGTCTGTGCCTGAGAGAGAGGCAGGGCCAGAGACACACAGCTGGCTATTGCTGGCACACGTTGGGAAGAAGCATGTGGAGCAAGGAATGATGGCTTTGTTGGCCAGTGTCAGCCACAGGAATGAGCTGAAGAAGCCACACTGGTTTGACTTATTGGCCTATTGGTGAGTTTGCCTTTTTTCAAAGTTATTCTGCTTCAAAAATGGGAGCAAAACTGTTTGGAGCCCTGATACATGATTGGCATAGCTGGTGCTCTCTGGGCCCTTGGAAAGGCTGGACTGGAGAGCATGACTGCTTCCACACACACAGCTTCCACAGCTTTTAGGACTTCTTCAGGAAAAGATGGGTGTGCTCCACCCTGCCCCATCCCTGGAGACTACCTCTGCCATAGGCTGGGAGCTGAGCCATAAGGAGGTGATGACAGGAAAGAGGGCCTGAGCCTGGACTCTCCTTTCTATGTGATAGCCACATCCAGGGCCCTCCACCCCCTGTCTGCAGGTTGCTGAGGGCTGCATGGTTTGAAGTTGCCTGTTGTGTTGCTGTCCCAGCTTCACCCTCATGAGAAATGGGCCTAAAGCTGTTCATCCCAGAGTGGGCTGGTGGGCTTGAAACAAATTCTGTCCAGGGTTGTTGCTGCTCCTTAGCAAGAGTGAAACAGGGACACTGCCAGGTTTTCCCTTTGCCCATTGATCTGGCTTTTCCTAACATGCCCTCAGAGTCACCAGCTCTTGCAGATGCTTGGGAGGACAAAGTGAAGTTGGGGAGGGAGGAGGAAACCACATTGCAAAGACATCCGAGAGTCACAGAATTATCAATGTTGGAAAAGACCTCCAAGATCATCGAGTCCAACCTTTGACCAAACACCACATTGTCAACTAAACCATGGCACTATTTCGGGGTGGTAACTTCACCACTTTCCTGGGCAGCCCATTCCAAGGCTTAACCACTCTTTCATTGAAAAACTTCTTCCTGATGTCCAACCTGAACCTCCGCTGGTGGTTCAAGACAGAATAACTACTGCTTTGTTTCAAAATAACAGAGGATTGATTTGGCATTTTCTTCTGAAAAGCTGCTTGTGATGTTAGCAACTACCCAGGCAAAACAGAGGAGAAAGGTACAACTTCCCAAGCCCTGGGTGTCCTCCCCCTGCCAGTGACTGACAGCTCCACTCTGCCTGTCATCTGCAAACGAGCTGAATTCCTCACCACAACAACAGTTGGAAGAATCTGTTTTTCTAGCCTAGAAATAGGGGTTTGGCCTTGGCCTTTTTTGGGTAATCTGTTTGGAATTTGGTGGTGGTGGTGATGATCAACAGTTGTTCAAAGCTGCTGGCGGCCCACTGGTCTTCACGCAACCACTCGGTGGTCTTGGGCTCCTTCCAGCTCTGTGCATTAAACACTGCTTTCCCATGATGCAAGGAAAAGGGTGCAGTCGATGCTAAAAGGCAGAAAATTTAAATCTGATGAAAGGAAATGCTTTTCCACACAATTAGCCTTTGGGATTTTGTTACCACATGGAGCTGCTTAGGCCAAACATTTCACATGTCTTTGGGGGAGGAACGGGTATCTAGGGATTTTTATGGAAAGCAGATTTTTCCAAGGAAAAATATTCAAATTTGAATGAGGGGTCTGAAGTTCAGAGAAGGAGTTTCAGTTTCAGGTTGAGTGATTAAGATGCTCTCTGGACTGCAGCAAGGTCTTGAACTGCAACCTGCAGTCCCAAGTGAGCATCATGACTACCAGTTACACTGTTAGCCTGTTTTTATAATTGGTTTTCACCAGTTCACCCAGCACATAAAGTTTCCCACCAGAGAAGTTTCAGCAGTGGTACAGTTTATGTTCCCTTCCTCCTTGGGGCCATACCAGCACTGCAATGGACTGGGCTTGATGGTTTTTCGTGTGGGCAGCAAAGGCATTAGTGGCTTTCCTCATCACTCCAGCTATGGGTGACTTTGTGCTGTGGGAGAGGTCAAAATGTGCTGTCCCTTCAGACAGAAGCAAAGCACAGGAAGTATTGTGTATGAAATAAGCTCTGCTGGATGGACTGGCAAGGCTGAAGGCTGAAGCAAGCCTTGCTCCTGGGAAAGGTTTCTCCTGGCTGCAGCCTTGCAGGTGCTGTGCCCCTGAAGAGGCACCTGGTCTGGAGTTTTAGTATAGTTATGATGGACACAGCCTCCTCTAGCCAACTCGTGTTGAAATTATTGTGCTTTTTAATGGTTGGTTTTTCTTTCACTTTTGTTTTGAGAATGCCAGGACCATTTTTAAATAACAAAAAATTCCCCCCCTGCGTTTTCCAACTCCCCCTGAAATTGCAAGCCCTTCATTTAAACTCCATTTTTATTATTAGTTTGAATCTCACTGGACAGTCTCAATTTGCATCCAGGTGTTTCATAACACTGGATTTGTTCCCATGTGCCACAACAGGTTTCATCCTGCAAAATGAGGCAGTTTGCAAAAAAGGGGAGTTTTAGAGAAAGTCTATCAAACCAGCAAAATAAAACCATGGCAGAGCAAAAGACTATTGCCACTATAAACAAGTGTTTGATAAAAACACAAACCCTTGCAGGAGTTCCCTTCTCCCAGTCGGAGGGGGTTGAAATTCAGAATATTCACTGAGTCTTGGGAGCTCCTGCCTGTTGGGAGATGGGTGCTGTGGTAGGGTGCGTGCATCTGCACAGTGCTACAGAAGTGCAGAACAATCCCAAATTACCTCATTTTTTTTCTTTTTGTCTATGATAAAAGGTCATGAGGGTTTAGAAGTGTCCATTAACTGATATTTGCCCCATATTCTCTGTCAAAATCATAGAATCACAGAATGGCTGGGATTGGAAGGGACCTTAAAGTTCATCTTGTTCCAATCACCCCACCATGGGCAGGGACACCTTGCTCCAGACCAGGTTGCTCCAAGCCCCATCCAACCTGGACTTGAACACTCTCAGGGATGGGGCATCCACAGCTTCTCAGAGCAACCTGTGCCAGGGCCTCACCACTCTCACAGTCAAGAATTTCTTCTCAATATCTAATCCAGACCTGCCCTCTTTCAGTCTAAAGCCATTCCCCCTTGTCCAGTCACTACTTGCCCATGTAGAAAGTCCCTCTCAAACTCCCTTTTAGGCTCCTTTAGGTACTGATGGTCTCCCCGGAGCCTTCTCTTACGTCCCACGTAATGTATGATGAATAGGTGATTGAAAAAAACCTCAGCCAACAACTATCAGGCTTACCTAAGTCCCTGCCTGCCTCTGTGCTGATTTTAAACGTGTATTGAGCAGTAATAGCATTGCTAAAGCAGGGTAAGTAGTTTTTGTCACTACTTTGCCACTTACATTACACTTTTGTCCGTGTGAACATTTTCTTCCTATCTTTTCTAAGCCTTGAAACACCGCCTAAGCCTTGGCTAAGCCTTGAAATACTTTCTGAGCCTTGAAGCCGTGCGGAATGAGAAGGGAAAGAAGCGGTTTGTGTCTCACTGCTGACCCAAGAGCATCCTCTAGTGTGGATGTAAGGTAATAACTTACACCTTGCCTTACAGAATCTGCGTTGTCAGCGCAAAGGAGCAAAAACCCGGCACGAAGTTCGTGGTAAAAGGCAGCAAAAGGGAGGGAATGCAAACAGAGGCAGTGGGTGCTTGTTCCCACTCCAGGCTGGCTTCAGGAGGAATTCACAGCCCTGAAACCCCCATGGGCTGAGCCTGGCTGTGGGGTGGTTGGGTAGCTCTCATCTATGAATCTTGAATGAAACTGAGCACCAAACATTTCATAATGTTAAATGTGTTGATGTGGCCAGGTATATCAGAAATGGAAGACTTGCAGTAGACAAACTTAAAATGACTTTAAATGCATGTTATGCACTTACAGACCACAGTAGTGTCTGCAAGGGGAGTGTTTTGAGTATAAGTGTATTTTGCCAAAAACGTAACTAAAAACCACCTTTGAGCCTGTGGGGTTTTTTTTCTTTTTCTGTGACAACCTTCTTTATATTTTTGGTAACACTAAGCAATTTTCCTGCACTGAGCAACAAAAACCACATTTGATTTTCACTACACTGTAAAAAATGTGCCTCCACTGAGAGCAGGAGGACTGAGATCCACCAGCTGCCATGGCCTTGGCAGTGGTGTGTCCACTCCTAGGATGTAAGGGGATGTATTTCTAGTAGACATAAGGCAGGATAAATAATGAAGAGTATGACTAAAGATTTTTAAATTGTCATTACATTATGTGTATTTATTCTATTGTGGTACTATATGACATAAATCTAGTCCCCCTGTGCCTTATTTTTTGTTCTGTAAAATGGAAAAAAAAAGTTTAATGCACTGCCTCAGGAAGGGATAAACCTCTTATACTGAGTGCACATCTAAAAGACGATGGGGAGCTGTATAATTATTGCAGGTGGGTGGACACATGGCCAATGACAACATATCACCTTCCAGTGTCTGAACAGGAGAAATGATGCCATACTTTCCTTCCCCACCTCACTGCACCTCAGAATCACAGAATCATAGATTGGTTTGAGTTGAAAAGGACCTTAAACCAACCCCCTTGCCCTGGGTAGGGAGGACTTCCACCAGACCAGGTTGTTCAGAGCCCCATTCAGCCTGGCCTTGAACACTTCCAAGTATGTGGCATTCACAACCTTTCTGGGTAACCTGTACCAGTGCCTCACCACCCTCACTGTAAAGAATTTCCTCCTGACATCTAATCTAAATCTACCTTCTTTCAGTTTAAAACAGTTACCCCTTTTCCTGTCCCTACACTCCCTGATAAGAGTCCCTCCCCATCTTTCCTCTAGCCCTTCTTTAAGTACTGAACTATCCTGTTGTTGGGGTGGTTGGGTTTTTTGTTTGTTGCTGCTGTTTTTTAAAAGCCTGCAGTGAAACACTGCTGAAAACTGCAGGAAGGAAGGCAGCACACATGCTCTGATCTGGAGAAGTGTACATATTAGAACAAGTAACTCACTCCATCTGTGCACAGATTTGGAACAAGCAGAGAAGGGTGAGATCAGGACAGCCACAGGTTAATCTCACCTCAGTGGGATGAAAGGCTTTGAAAGAAGCTTTGAGGAGATAAGTACTTATCCAACATGGAAGCAAACAGAAAATGAGATAACATCCAACAGAGCTTACCCAAAGTCCACCATGCCAGCCTAACCTGTTAGTTTCCTTAGATAAGAGAACTGATCTTCCAGATAAAATCTACTGTGCCCATATATTACTTGCCTTGTCTCTCAGGGAGATTGATAAAGTGCCATTTGGGAAATTATGCTTTAAGATGGGAAGTGGTAGAAATGTTGTGGTGGGGTAAGGAACTGGCCAAGGCAATGTGAGTAGCAGGCAAGGCCTCAGGGGAAGCTGCTGGAGATGCTCCACAAGAAGGAGACTGGGAAATCATTGCCACTACGGGAGACATAGTGTGTCCCAGTAGGGCACAGATGGAAAGAGTAGAAGAAGGGGAAGAAATTCAGTGGCTGTGAGCATGAGCTCATGGAGTAACAACAGACTTTCTGCCATGAAACAGGTACTCTAGGCTTGGGAATGACTGGGAAGAGGAACACTTCTGTTCCTCCACTGAGAGCGGGAGTACTTGAGATCCACCAGCTGCCATGGCCTTGACGGTGCTGTGTCCATTCCTAGGATGTAAGGGGCGGGGATGGATTTCCAGTAGACAGAAGGCAGGATAAAGGCCATAGTACAGAGGTTGGTGAGATGTCACCTGGGATACTCTGCTCAGTCTGGTCCTCTGTGGGAAAGGAAGACAAATGTACGAGGAGGCAACAAAAGAGAAGCACTTGAAGGTGATGTGGCCACTGAAGGGAGCAGTTCTGCCATTGAAGACCTGTCCCAGGCTAAACCACAGTGTTTTGTTCTTCTCCTTTCTTTTTTTTTTTTTCTTTATGTCTTCAATGTGAATTTTGCAATAACATGAGCAAGGAGTATCTGAAGTGGGAAGCAGCAGCCCTGGTGAGGAAGAGGAGGAACAACAATTTCCAAGATGGTGTGACACTGCACAGCGTGGAACACGTTCTCCCACCACCATCTCTCATGCACAAGATGTTGGACGAGGCCAGTGGGGCCCAGTTAAGCAGACTGGAGGCAGAGCCACGTCTCTGGCCACACTGCTGCAGTGTGGATGATGTGGGGACTGTGCACTGAGGCGGCTGAAGGGATTGGCTTCTGGTTTCAGTGTCAGTACCAGGCTCAGCAAGTCCAGGTTGTCCCATCAGTACTTTTGGCTGGAAATGAGCCAGCTTCTAACTCTTGCAGCTTGTAGAGTGTCCCTGTGGGGATGAGTATTGGGAGGAAGAGAAGCCCACAGTAATTTTCAAGGTAGAGACTGCTCTCTTTATATGTGGGGTGCTGTGATGCAGTGGTCTGAGGCTAACAGGATCAGGCTCTGTCTGGGAGGTAGCTAAGCTTTATATTATTTATTTTTATTAGTCTATGCTAAAAAAGAGAAATGGGGAAGGGAAAAGGACCTGAAATTTGAGAGCATTTGTTTTTCAAGGGAGGAATGTGAAATACTGAGCAGTGAGAAAGTTAAATATGAGTGAATGCTCTGAAGGAACTGATCATCTGTGTATCCCAAAGTATGACTGTCAAAGGAGGGCTCATTCTAGAGGCATTCCTTGGTCCTGCTTCACCTCTGTATCACATCCTAGACATAATCACTTGGGTGCACAAGCAATTTCCATTCTTTTTCTTTAACTATACCTGCATCAACATGAAAGACAATTCCTCATCCACCTCTCTCTTTCATGCAGTCACAGTTTTCTATATAAAAGGGATTGTGACAATTATATATTTTTCGAGGGGAAGATGCCTAGACAGATATAAACCAGCCTTACACTGCTGGGCTGCATTACAAAAAGTTTATTTAGTTTTTGACAAACACAGTTCACATTCTGAAAGATTCTTTTAGGTTGGTAATTTTTTGGTTCTTTTTTCTTTTTCCATTAAGCACAAACTAGCGTATATAGATAATTATATGTTTGTATTTAAAGCAAATCATTATGGTATTTATGTGCTGCCCTATACAGAGTCAGGGTTGAAACAGCTGAAGGAATCAGAGCAGTAGCAGGAGTTTAGAAAGTCCATTATGCATGAGGGAATCTTAAAATGCCATATTTCATTTAGACACTCTCCAAATTCTTTTCTAAATATTAATATCTATCGAAGTGACCACATATATGAAAGAACAAGTTCACACACTATTACAAATCTTGGAGAGGGTTGAAACCACAATGCATTGAGATTTCAAAGGTGGGGTTGGCACTGCTTCTTCTCACTTCCTCTCATAAACCCATTTTCACTCAGTTATATTCAGTTTAAGTCCTAGTCATTTGGGTTAAACCCCTCTATCCTGTCTTTGCCTCGGGTTCAGAACTGAAGCCAAGATTCATTTTAGTTATTTCTAAGAAAGACTGGAAAAGAATAGAAATGCAGGCAACCCACTCTATTTGGAAACCCTAACAATGTGCTGCGTTTCAGTAAGAATTGGGATTTGGCAGGAGCTTGGTCTTTACATCTGCCTCTCTTCCACACCTGACCCATCTTCCTCACTCCAGCACAGTGAAAAATGACCACGTTGCCACCTATGCCTCCTCACCTGCTGTTTCCCATTGCCCAGAGTCTTCAGAGAAGGCTCTATGATCTTAAGGGGTTTTTCCAACCTAAATGATCCTATGATTACAAAGGAACAAAAGAGCATCTGGATGAACACAGAGCATCTGAACATGGCCCAGTCCTTACTCTCAGGCTTCCCATCTCTGTCTACTTTCACACCATTTTAAACCATGACAAAGCAGGAGTTCCAGAAAGCTGTCTTCAAAGGCATGAAGGAATTTTAATAAATTCAATCTAAGGCATGTGCTTGGCTTGTCAAATTTAAAAATAAATGCATCTTGTGATAAACCTACAAGTAATTGAGTAAAGCCAATCTACTGGAGGGTACTGGGCATATCTATTAGACAAGGCAAGTGGCTTTGGGGAGAACATGCATAGCATTTTATAGGCAAATATTGCAGCTGGATGAGATGATCATTCTAGATCTCTTTCAACTGGAATTATGCTATTCTATTCTAACACCTTCAAGAGAACTGCCAGGCATACACGATAATTTTGAGCTTACTTCTTTTGCTGACTTGTGATTTAATCAGATCATAGAGCGAAATGGAAGAAAAACAGGTTAAAGCAACACAGATCTTGAAAATCAAACCAGAAATGTTAATGCCACTCTGGATTTTGCCTGTTCAAGATGCCAAATTGCAGGTTGCTGAGTTTTGTGGACTGATGCCCTTCCTTCTTCAGCTGAGGTGGTTCTGTGTGTTGGGAAATATGTGTGTGGATATTTGCCCATGGACCTGCAAGGCTGGGTGCTCACTTCCTGCCCTGCCTTGATCCTGTGTCCTCTGAGTAACCTACAGCAATCCCACCTTGAGAGCACACCAGCAACGTTCAGTTTATACTGGGAGTGGCTTCAGAGGGAGGTTATGGACAGTACAAGCATTGCCACAAACAGATAGCATGAATAGACACAGGTGGGGCTAAAAGATGTGTCATTTGGTCAGTAAAAAACCTCTTCATAATACTTGATCTAGATAGCAGAGCTGCTGCATAGCAGTGGTGAGGGGAGGTGTTGTCAGAATTATTCATCCAACCTTATGCAAAATCTTGCCACCCCCTGCCCCATTCCATCATGCCCTGCTGAAAAGTGCAGCAGCTTAGCTCCTGATCGGAATGAGTATTGGAACGGGTGCTGAGGAATGCCATGTATTCTTCCACCCTCTGTTTTAACTGGCAATGCTACCTGCAGCACTGACTGCCAGGTTCCTCCCTAGATATCGAGTGATGCTGCCCCTGGTGCCTTCTTGGTATCTCTCGGCCTTCTGTCTTTTTAACCAGGTTTTTACTCATTCACCCAGACTGTGCTATTTGCCCCATGCCTACTGCAGGAAGATGGGCTCTGGAGCTGCTTCTGTGTTGCTTTCTGGCTCTTTGGCTTCTGTCATTTTGGTGGAAATCTATCCTACCTTCCCAACATCCATCCCGGTCCCCCAAACCCAGCCTTCTAGCTGTGCCATCTCCCGTCAAGTCCAGAAGCTGCTTTTCTCCAGCAAAGGAGCTAAGATTGATTTATAAAGCCTATGGTTCTGATCAGTACAGGCAACTTCCTAACCTTGTTTAAGTCTCCCCCCTTCCTTAGAAGGCTGAGCAGTTGCAAGATCCTTTGTATTCACCTCACAGACTTGCTGACCACATGGATTGTGGTGGGAAGCCTTCCAGAGCCACATCGCCTTGTGCATGACTCAACTCAGGTGAATCATTAAAGTTCAGTGCCAAGAAATCACAGTAATTGCATAGAGGCCTGAAAAAAAACCTCTGTGCAAGCTGATCTATAACAGCTTCCAAATGCACTGAGCCCTTCCAATACAGATGTCCTAAATCCCCTCTGCCTCTGCCAGTATCGGGGAGCCTGCTGTGCTCCGGTAAGGGAAAGGCAGAACATGACCCCCTGGGCCTTATATCTCTTTGGTGCAATACTATATTGCAAATGATAAAAATGATCGTGATTCTAAGGAGAAGCTGGGCAGATTCACAAAAGGTTGTTTAGCAGAGGGGAACCACACGGACCCCAGGAAGGCCCTGAGCTGTGAATGGCTGGCAGCCAAGCCAGAGCCAGGGCAAGAAGGTATTTTTGCATTTCTCTCCAGGAATCTACTTTGACTGTGGCCAGGGAGGCACAGGGTATGGCACAGGAAGGCCATCACTTCCCAGAGCACCTGTGAGCTCTTGGATATCATCACATACAGGCTCTGCTTGTGCATGGCTGCCCTCAGCGAGACCAGGCCCTCAGGCTATTGGGAGCTATTGTAGTCTGGACCTTCCTGCTTCACATCAAGTGCAAAGCAAAAGCTGGTGTGCTGCCTGAAATGCACTTGGCAGTGCTAATTTTAGGTCCAAAACTTTGAGTTTCTCTTCAAATAGCAAGGGCTGCAGTTTAAATCTTTCCCTGAGCATAGGGTGATGTGTGTCCCTGACAGACAAGGACACAGCCTGTGAAAGCTTGCCTTGCTGAAGTCATCAGGAATTCACCCCTTCACTCGAATGAGGGGATTTTCTGGCCATCCCCCACCTCTCCATTGTAAAGGAGCAAAGAGGTGTGGTTCCACACAGCACTCTCCAGTCAGCAAATCCTCCCATTGGGAGCAGCGAGTTTATGAATTTTCATGATATCCATTAGTAGCAAGCAAAAGTTGCCTTGAGATAGAGTTTTTGTTAATTAACTTTCTGAACACACACTTTTGGTTCTAACTGGTGAATGAATTTGGTGTTCAAAGTCTTTCTCACATGCCCAGGCTTTTGTCTTTTTCTCTTCCAGGTTAATGGCTTTATAATTCTTCATGGACAGTAAAACAATTACCAAAAGGCAAGAGCAGTAATTGCATAGACCTGAATAAATGCATATGGTCAGAGCCTTTGCTAACATAAATAGGTTTTGAATGATCTGTTCCTACTAGATGAGGGTATTCAAAGATTTTCCTGCCCTTTTTCCTCCCCAGAAGAGGAATTTGGAGCGTAAGTTCTCAGGGATGTGAAATCGCGCTGTGTAAGGATGTGAGCATCTTCAAGGAAAAGCAGTCAGAGCACATATGAAAGACTCAGCTGTGCTAAATACTCCCAGCATGACTGCTTTTGTGACTGAAAACCAGAATTCCAAACATTGACCCTCTCACACTCCAGTGGGTCCATGAAACTGGATGATGGTACAAGGAGCTGGGACGTTTCCAGGAGCAATGTATGAGAGGACACGGCCCTATATCCAGCCAGTGAGTGATTTCCTGAGCTGAGAGGGTTGGAGGGGTATCTGGGGGCTCCACATGGGCACAAAAGTCAGGCAGTTCAGACCAACTTAATTCTGTGTCCCACCAGCTCTTGTCCCTTCTGCCATAGCCAGGAGGGAGGCTCCAGGGCTGAGCTCCTGTCAGGCACCACTCTGAATTTCCTGTACCTAGAGGGACCAGCTGCAGCCCAGTCATATTTTTTCATAGCCAGTAGCAAAGAAGGCAGTGGTACAAAACCAGCTTCAGCTGGCACTCCTACAGCCATGACATTCCCATTTTTTTAATGTGTCAGTTTTACACAAACTGCACAAACCAGGCACCTTAGAAGAAGCAGTTGCAGTTGCAGGACCTGGTTACACTCTGTTTCTCACTGAGTCTTTACTGAGGTCTGTATTTCATTCAAGACTTGCCAGTTTGTCAGTTCTTAATTCACCTACCTTAATGCTATTACTTACTGTGATAATTTACGAGAGCATTGCAAACAATAAAGCAGTCTACAAAAGGCAGCTATCTTATACATGTTTAGAAGCTGTTATTAACCAGGCCAATAATTTAGGGAAAAGAGAAAATCAAGTTTCTTTCACAAGACATTTTCCTATAAATCGTGTTGACCCCTGTTATTTCCACTGACATTCTTTATTGCTGACTTCTACACTAATATTTCATTACTTTGCCCAGAATGGCTAAGTTGGCTGGCTTAGAATTACTTACATTGCCCTAGTGGTTTTTTTAATGATTTACCCAAAATGCAGCATTCCACCAGTCCTCTAAAACATCTTCAGTCTTCCAAGATTAAGTGGGAGTGGGTCAAAGATCCCTTGAGCCAGTTAATTCCAGTTGTGAAGATGACAGTTGTCTGGACCTGTTAAGGTAATAGTGTTTATCTCTAGAAATGCTGTTTAATAGCCTCCTTGGTTACTAATGGCGTGGAAAGTGCATTGTCCTCATGACATTTGTGCATGATTCTTCTTGTTTCCAAATTCAGAACAAAAATATTTATTGAACACCTCAGTCCTTTTCACATCATCATCAACAATTTTACCATTTCCGCCTCATGATTCAAGTGTTTTTGAAGTGAGCATCATCTTAAATGTAAACTAGAGCCAAATGCCAGCTTATTGCCCTGTTCTATTTAATGCACTTGTGACAGATTTAGGACTTGATTATTCAAGACTGCAGCAATATGAAAACCCCACTGAAATCCTAGAGGAACTTCAGGGGTGAACACAACCTCCCAGATGTTGATAGTCTTTGCTATTGGCTACCAAAAATACTTCAAAGATTAAAATGGGCAATGACTGACACTGCATACCAATCGGCCTTATCGATTTTGTTAAAGCTAAAAATGGCTGCAATTCAAGTTTTAAATTAGTCTGAAAGGCAGCATAGTACTTTTCTTGAGCCAATGGCATTCTTAAATTTATTTTCCAACAGCAGGCACCTTTCATATAATGTTTTTTTAAGCTGGTTTCTATGCACCATCCTCTCTAAATGCTTCTAATGTGAAAAATTAACCTGCTGTAGCTCAGAGACAGAAGGAAACGGCTTAACTCTGATAGCAGAGCACAGAAATGGCACAGAACTACAAAAGTGGACTGTAAGAAGTGCCTGGTGGCCAGTGACATAATTGCTGCTGCTGCTGACATCTACAGTCTGTGACCTAATCTGTGATTCGGGCTGTGGAAGGGACTGACATATCTTCACATGGGCTATGTTACATCAGGTAGACTTTCTCTTCCTGAGCACTCCTGGGCTCAAGCTCTGTCCTGCTGTGAGTGCTCCCCACCAGCACAAAACCTCTCTGCTTTTCACTGTGCATAGGGCTCAGTGGGCACTAGGAATGACAGAGTCCCTCTTGTCCTCCAATGCCATCCCCCTTTTCTGTAAGGAAATACAAAATGTTTTAAAGGATAGCTATTTGGGGGGGGTTGTTTGGGGTTTGATTGTTTTGGTTTTGCTTTTTTCTTGTTGGATGATTGCTTGGGGTTTTTTATTTATTTAAAGCAGGAAATGTCATCTCTTTGAAAGCTGTTGTGCCCATTTCTGTTTGCAAAGGCAAGTCTGTAGGGGCAAGGAAGTCTAAGCCATACCTCTGTGTGATCTTTTCTCCTGCAGGGTGGAACAAAGTAACCTGGCAAATAATTGGCCAGCGCTCTAGGCAGAGTTCAAAATGCTTTCAAGTATTAACTGGAAATTTCAAGTCCTTTTTTGCCACCAGTACAGTATTGTATTGCTTATTTTCCTCCCTTGAAATACTTGCAAAAGACATTTGCATAGGGTTTGCTGAGCTCACTGTGAGAGGGCACAGCGAGCTCTCTGCAGAGTGTGTTAACCTCAGCTCCTCTCCTTGTCCAGACGTGTCCCGAGCAATCAGCTTATGGCTCAACAACAGATCACAGGACCAGTCGAACTACACACTGCAGGATTTCCTTTTCATCCTCTCCTTTATAACAAGATGACTTGTTATAAATGTAATCATTTTTTCTGCTCAGCTATTACCAGTCCAACAAAGAAAGACATTATAGACCATGTAATCAACTGTAACTATATCACCAATTCTCTCTGCTTCTCACTTTACTGTCTTCTTAATTAAATTCCTGTAAGATGTTATCTCCGGTTTACCTGGGGTCTTAAAGGTATCTGATTTACAGCCTTGCCAGGTATACTTGATTGAATGATTACTTATATTAGAGGTGGGCTGAGAAGCTCGATGTATAGTACAAAAATGTGTTTAAGACAGACCCTTTTTCAAAATGGTTGCAGTCTACTTGGGAACCAAAGATGAGAGGCAAAGCTGTAAAGTGGGACAAATCTCCACTTGCTGTTGCAGTCTCTTAGTCTTATACAAGCCCTGTGTGTACTGTGTGTCCTCAGCCTTTTTCTTGCTCCCCTTGCATTTTCTTTCCCACTTGTTTTTTCCTGACCATCCAGTCTCAACCACACCACTCGGAGAACCTCTTCATGGCATCTCTCTGCTGTGCTGGCTCCTCTGTTCTCCACCATGTGTTTGAGCTGATGCATATGCACGCCCAGGTACTGAGAAATGTCTCTTGTAGAATGGGGAAAATAACCCTCAGGAGTGAATGAGAAATTAAGATAAAATACAGTGCTAATGAATGTTTCTGTATTCAAAGTTAACTCACGGTGAGTGGGTGGAAAGCTCTAGGATGTTTCTTCAGGATCCCAAGAGAAGGAATTTGACCTGTAGCAGCTAGTGGCAAAGGCAAAATGAGGGTAGGCGTGACTGAGGTGGGGATATGCTGTGGAGGAGGCTGTGCCCACTGACGTTCTGCATGTCCCAGGACAAAAAAAGATGGCTAAAATCCCTTAGTGAGATTTAGCAGTATAATCCCTTCTCATCCCTAAGTACCCAGGCTGTGGGCAGGTGTGACCAGCACTGATGGTGTGGCAGTCAGTTTTTTTCCTAGAGGCACTGCTTGCTGGTGTTACCTACCTCCTTTTCCCTCTGAAACCAGTGTCAGGGAGGAGGACAAATCTTTGAAAAAAGAAAAAACCTGCAGAGATCTGCTCGCCCCAGCAAAAGGAGAGACATCAGTCAAAGCCGGTGACTGGACCCTCCTCTGAGAGCTCCTGCAGCCTCTGAGCCTAGATCTGGCCAGAGAGCTGCCACATGGTCCTTCTGCCCACAGTGGCCAGATGTGATCAGTTCAGAGATGTTTCTGCTAAAGCTTTTCCTGCAGAAAACGCAATTCAACCCCAAACACTGGAGCTGATTGTTAACAAAGGCAATTGTATGGTGCTATTATCTCCCAGCAGGCATCCATCCCATAGGTGTAGGTATTTAAAGGGCACAGAATTTTATTAATCTCAAAAAAATTGTGCAAGATGGTGAAACTTAGTAGAGATGAGAGGCATTCTAAGTCTCTTCTGGACAATTTAAACAAAGCTGCCTGTGTGTGTAGGAAGTGTACAATTGCTTCATGCTTGGCAGATAACCAAGGCTGAGGTACCTCTGTTTTCTCTTCAGATGACACTAAGCCTTCCTCAATCAACTATCTCACCCTCCCACAACTCATTTTTGGGAATTAATTGCACTGGCATGGAAATACCCTGGAACTTGAGTCTTGCCAGGAGTGTTGCAATGATACAGTGATCTGTGCCCAGCTTGCCTGACAGCTTGTTTCAGTCATGTTTGCTATTTACCTGAAACGGATGGAGCTTTGACTTATAAACTCTGTGGTGAGAAGAACAGCCCCAAGCATGTATGTGCAGTCAGAAAACGTGCCTATCTTACAGGGTTTTAAGATGATTTAATGAATGTGGAACACATGGCAGTCCGTGCACCTGCTGACTAAAGAAGATTATTCTAAAGCATCCTGAAGCTTTTAAGAATCAGCATGTAATGAATCCACTACTACGTCTTGAAAATACTGCTCTGTTGGTTTCATGCTTGTGGCTTTTATTCTCCAGTGGTGCTTCTAATACAACTGTTTCCCCAAAGAAATAAATATTACTCTGATGAGTTCTCATAAAATGCCTGGCAAGCATATAAATCTCCAACTGATAGCTTGTATGCTATAAATTACTAAAGCTGCCCCCACAGTTGACCCCATCAAAGCAGGCTGGCTCCTCCTGACACTGCTGACCTTTTCTTCCATATTCATAATATTCTTCCACCATTCTCAAGTGAAGAAAGAGCATCACTGAAGATCAACACAGTGGAGCACGGTTTTAACTTCACAGGGCAGAAAACATGTGAATCTCCAAGTCCTTCAATAAATGATTCCCTGCAGGGCAGCAAATTATGAACCTTCTCTTCCTGTAAGACCTTTGCCACTCCATTGGCTATTACTGAAGACATACTCTTCAATTTAAGGGGAACTATATATATTTTTTACATGTACCTATTAAATATTTCATCAAAGCTTTTCATTTTACAGGCAAAAATGATAATGCAAGAAACCAAGAAAATAGTTTCATGCAGAACTGACATTTTCATTCAACCACGGTGGTATGATCTAGTGTCAGTCAGCAGAGCAAACACTTGTCTACAGAGGCAATAATAATGATTGCTTTAGAGATGTAACTGTACTGTAAGTTAAAATCTTTTTTATTTCCCTTCTTTATAACGTCAGCAAAGAAAGTTTATCAGTCTTGGATTTCCAGTGAAATGCATTAATTTGCTCAAAACATACAGGAATTACTTATTTTCCAAAAGTTCTCATTACTTATTGCTGAATCTCTAAGTCTTGTCTTAATAAGTCTCTTAGGCAAGGAGCAACTTTTTGCAGTTCATAAATCAGTGAGATCCTGTTGAACAAGAATCTTGGCTTTCTTTAGTGTAAACTGATGTTTCATTTTGAACTAGGATTTTTATCCTCTTTATGAGTTTTAATCAAATGGCCCCAGTGAACTAAATATCAAGGGTATTTTCCTAAAAATGCCCAAAATTGATCCAAAGGGAGAAGTTCTATTAAGAATCTTCTGACTAAGTAGATCCTTGGGATAGGGTAGCAAAGGATCACCTACATGGAACAGAGTCTGCAAATAATGTACTTTCAAAATAAACCTTGGGCTGGGGCTGAAAATGTGCAAGTGCATGAGCGGAGTACTAGGGGGAGAGGAAGGAAAAGAAAAAGAGCTGGTTACTGCAGCAAAACTGCTTAAGGAAATCCTGCATTTCTGGTATTCAACCAAATATTCCTCCCTTAGCATTATAATAACAACCACAGATGAAAAGGAGAAAGAATTTGCTCATGGTTGGGAGGGCAAAGTACAGCCCTCTGGCCATGTGTGTTGTGTTGGGCTCTCCAGGCCATGTGAAATCATTTTTCTGTGTAAATAGGCTTGCAACCTTTCTCATAAGAAATATGCACATACATGAAAATTAATTGAACGAATAAGAGGAAAAAAACCTGAAATAGAGACGATCTCAAGCTGCCTGTTCTTCCCATTCTCCCACACAGGAGGCCTCAAAACCCTGCTGCTTCTCTTATGAAACCAATCAACTTTCCCTGAGAAGCTATTTCTTTAAATGTGATATTGAAATGGTTCTAACTTGCCATAAGGTGATTCCCATTTAAGATGCCACACCATACAAGTATGTATAATCTGACCTAGTCTCATCAGACAGCACGACATCATCATTGCCAAGCTTTTACTAATTAAACCCCCCCAAAATGAGATCACTTAAGCGTATGTTTTAATTCTTTCAGCGAAGTTTTATACCACACAGATCCTAGATGAGACATTCTGACAATGTTCACACTAAACCAGCTCCATTCTTTTATTGCACTGATAATTCTTCCTGCTCCCCCGCCACAAGTTATGAGGGTCATAAATTAAAAATAGTTGTACGAATTCCTCTCCATAATAAAAATAAAATATTTTTTGTGGGTTAGCTGGGGAATAAAAGATGATGACTGGAGAAGGCCATACTGCACATTCTGAAAGGAAGTGTTAACACATACAGGGTTTTATTTTAGTAAATTCCATAGTAGTAAAATTGAACTTCATGATGGTATGTAGGAATGTTGTGGGTAAAAAAAAAACAAACCAGGAAGAATTCTCCAGCTGGTATAAAACAAGGATGCCAAACTAAAGCCATTTTGATAAATGCTACCGTGCTTCAGCTAAGAGTCTGTCCCTACAGCTGGTTAATAAACAGGTTAAAAACACTAATATTGTAAAAAAACATCTTGTAGAACCATCCAAACGATGGAAGCCTGTCCCAGTCAGACTGTATCTCTGCAAACATTTATGCCAGGGAATAACTATGCACATGAATAGTTTTATTGTTTTCCAGTTGGCTGGGCAGGGTTGAGGCCTGTTCCCGGCTGTACAGGAGACGGGAATGTTGGCAACCAGCACAATCGAGGTACTGGGCAGAGTGAAAGATTGGTGCTTAGACAGAGAGGAGGGGCAGATTGCTTTTGCCGGTCCAAACTCAGTTCAGCAAGGTTGCTACATCAGGCTAACTAAAATTAAGATAAACATCCATTTAAAAATAATTTACATTATTTTTAGTCATTTAAAAATCACCATTCATCAAGAAACAAAAAACCCCCCAAAACGGAAATACTTTCAAAATAGCACTTAAAAGATGCATATTCAGAAGGTGGCTTATTTGCATTGTATGATGACCCAGCTCATGCTGATACCCTGAACCAGTGATGAAAAGCTTTGGTGTCAGGCTCCACAGGAAAGGGCTCAATCCTGCCCTCTCTGTTGGCAGCCAACAGCACCATTAGCTGTACGAAGGACACAGGTCCAGACCTGCAGCATTCTTTTGCGAAAGTCCACAGATCTTTTCTGGTCACATTAAAAATCAAGGCAGAAGTCCTGACCTGAAGTGGGAATGCTGCAGGCACAAGCCAGGAGTGCACATCTCCCTGCAGCAGGGCCCAAAGAACTGGCACGGGTCCACTTTTGGCTTTCTGGGAAAGTAACTCGTCACTGAGGGGCAGAATCCATTTGAATGAAGAAGTGGTTAAGAAACCCTGCGTGACCTACTTGTGAACCTCTCCTGATGAATCTCAAAGTGAGTTAACAAAGAGCAAATGAAATAATCTTGGGGAATAGTGCGTGACAACTGCTTCTGCAGCCCTTGGATGCACAGTAGTCAGGAATTCATGAGCTGCACTGGTGCCCATGAATGTATAGACTGTGCACACTGGATTTCAGCCAGCCTGTGAAGAGTTAATCGGGCCGAGTTCACTTAGCAGTCCTGCACATCTTTACTTACAAGCTGCCCACCATGCCAATATCTAAGCAATAACCAGAATTATTTTTTCCCTTAGCTCATGGACAGGAAAAACTGCCCTTCAGAGGGGAAGCCACACAGGACATCTGGATCAGGCTATGATCAGTCTGGAATACAACCCTTCTCTGCAGCAAGATGCAGTTCTCATTTGGGAACTCTGTCAAAAATCTCCTTCACATCAGAGCCTGCCAGAACTAGCTTGATTTAGTTCAGCTCCTTTGGGGATGGTGGGATCTTTGTTTTGAAGCAGGGATTGATCTAAAGTGGTTCTGCTCCAAGACATGATCTCTGTGGGTTCAGGGTGTCAGACAGAAGGCATTTCAGTAGAGCAGATGACCTGATTCAACAGCTCTGGATACAGATTGCCCTGTGACCTGTTATTCTTCTGCCTGGTCATTGTACCTCACCTTCAGTCTCCTTGTTTACTGGAAATATGAGTGCTCTGGGACAGGGACTGGTCATTACTCTGCATCTGCACAAAGTACAGAACAATGAACCTCCTGCCACCTGGGTCTTGCAGGTTTGTACAGCTGTGAGCATGTCCCTTGTAGTTGAAGGTGACAGTGCAGTAGATGAATGTAGAGAGATTTGCATGATAAACACGTGCCCCAAACTTGGCGTTAGCCACACTGTGCTGCTGCTACACCCAACTTATTGAGGTCTTTCCCAGGCCTTTCCTCCTCCCAGCAGGAAGAGGTGGTTTTAAAACACTTTGATAGTATTGTATTTTGAAGACAGCTGTGTGTTTGGCCAGCCTGGGGGTTTGGGCAGTCCAAGGCTTACAATGCCTGCCAAAAGGGCTTGTTCCAATAGGAAAAAAAATGTAAAACTCAAAGTATAGCAGTGCAACAGCTTGTCTTCCCCATGGACACATGCTCTGCCTGGGATTTAAAGATGTCAGTGTAGCACCAGGATATGCTGCAGTTCCTGCTGCCCACACATTCTTTTTGGAAGGGTGAGGAGTGAGGAGAGAGGAGAAGGAAAGAGTCCACTTATTAACTTGTTTATTCCTTTTAGATCACTGGGATAAAATAAAGAGGCTGCAATGCAGCATTCAGCCAGGCCCAGGGTACTGGCCCAAACTGCATCTTCAATCAGGTCAGAAGACACGTGGCCCGAACAGGAACTATTTTTCTTCTCTATAAAAGCTGAACTACTGACTGACTGCTCAAATAAATACACACAGATAAATGAATGGTAAAACTGGGCTGGTAAAGAGAGACTAAAGCAAACACTAACCTTTTTATAGTAACTTATAAGAAAGATTTGCCTAGATGGCAGGCTTGTATAAAGAAGTAAATTATACTACTTCCTTACAGCAGTATAGAGATGCTCTTCAGATTGGTTCATACAGCAGCCTCTCCAGTAAATAGATGTTGTTCAGAAAGAAGTGAGTAATATTTATAAAAACTTAAGCTACAGGTCAGTTAAATCAATAATAAAACACCAGTCAATAACAGGATGAGCTGGCAAATAGGGTAGAAGTCCATTTTTATTTATAAAGGAATTCTATTACTTCACAGCAGCGCTCGATGCAAAAGCCCTCAAAGTGCCCTGGAAGTGGCAGCTGCTCACTCCATCCTCCTGCCTGGTGTCCGAGGACATGGCATGCTGCAAGGGTGTGGTGCTCTGCTCCAAAGAGACACCAAGAGCACTCCAATAAAACACAGATGCTGCAGCTCAGCCAGCTTCAAAGACTTTGAAGATAATCATACGTTGAAATCACCCTGCGGCATGACGTATCTGCCAAGGAAGAAGTCAAATGTTGATTAAAGAAGGTAATAATACTATTAATTAAATAATAAGAAAGTCCTACAGCTCTTCAGAAAGAGAAGGAAAAGGAAGAAATGCTGTTTTCCTCCCCTCCTTACAGTGAGTTGCAGCTCACTTTGCCTTCCCTGGCTCCTCAGCCTTGCAGTAAAGGTATAAACTAGCAGTAAGCCCATGGAGTGATATGGCTGAAGGACCATCCCCAGAGAGTGGGGCGCTGGACCTGTGGTTTCTGTGCCATCAGACTTTAAGATCACATCCTGAGCCAAAATTCTAAAGGACACCACTGAAGACACCACGAAAAGTTCTTGCAGGTGATTGACAAAACAATCCTCAAACCCAAATGCACAGTGTACAAAAGCTAAGCTGTCTTTCCAGCTGGAATATGTCCGGGGAAATATCACTGTGAACCTGATGTCTTCCTGTAGTCTTTCCTTGCCAGCTTGTGTCAGCTGGAGCCAGAGAATCAGTGTGAAACTGCTTCTTTTGCAGCTCCACTGACATCTGCAGGAGCTGGCGCTCTCTTGAGAAAGCTTTTGTATTGGCAAATAGTTGGATCCCTCGCCATGATACTCAGTGTTCCTCACAATGGGAGAAAAAGTGGTCATCGCTCTCTGCACTTACTGCTCTTCAGAATTTTCTGGCTACCAACAACTGGGAAGAACCCATAAAATGGCACATCTTTCATGACACCCATGGCAGGCACTTATTCTACGGTCAGATGCTTGAGACTAACACAGTCCTGACCACTGCATTTAGGTACTGCCCTGCAAGAGGATAAGAGGAGTATCTGTGGAGATGGATGCCAACCTGCTCTCTGAAGTCTGGTGGAGAGAGACAGAGACTGGTGCTGAGGCTCACTTGGGTGGCTGGAGAGGCTGTGTTGGGACTTGGACAGGACAAGAGGCTGATGTTGGAGCTCACTTTAGCTGGAGAAGAGGCTGGTGTTGGGCCCCACTTGGACAGGAGAAGAGGCTGGTGTGGGAGCCACCCAAAGGTGGAAGAAGAGGCTGGTGTTGGGGCTCCCTTGGGCAGGAAAAAGAGGCTGGTGTTTGGGCTAGCTCCAAAGGCTATCGGAGGCAGCATCTCCAGTCCCATCGCATCAAGTTTGCATGTTGGGCCTTCCCAGGTCAGGGACAGCTGCACCCTGGGCAGAGAGGTGTCAGAGTCTGCTGGCATTCGCTGAGCCCCTCTGAAAGCCTGAAATGAGGGATGCTGAATCAGGGCATGGCACTGGCATGGGTTGCCCAGAGAAGCTGGGATGCCCGTCCCTGAAGGTGTTCAAAGCCAGACTGGATGGGGCTTTGAGCAACCTGCTCTAGTGGTTGGCATCCCTGCCCACGGCAGGTGGCTGGAACCAGGTGACCTTTAGGTCCCTTCCAACCCAAACCATCCCATGGTTCTGTGTCACTGCAGTGATGACACACGACCCAGAAGCCCCGCCGGCACCTCTCCGCTCAGGTGCCCCGCGCGCACCGGCGAGCCCGCTGCGGGCCGGGCCGGGCCGAGCCCAGCCTGGGGAGGCGGCGGTGCCGCGGCCGG
>WBMZ01018019.1:0-14649 GCA_013400975.1 Atrichornis clamosus | reverse complement strand
AGCACAGGGAGCAAAAGGAGCGTAAGAGGGTATGCTGTGGCCTTTTGGATTACTGCCTACTGTACACGTTATGTAGTTACTCACAGCCTTGTTTGGACTCTGCAACATTCAGGCTTTGGCAGCAGTGATGTTAAGTTCATGTTTTTGTGACCTGGGACATCCTGGCAGCTCAGCTGACTGCATTGCCTCATAGCAGCTGCTGTGGTGTGATATTCTTGGGCACTGCCTGGGACGTGAATCACTGTGCACTTGTGCAGAGGAGGCTGATCCAACGGATACTTGGATCATGGGAAAAGAAAGCAGGTGGAAGAATGCCAGGTAGCTTAGGGACAGTCAGCAGGCAGTATGGCAACAGGGTGTATGTTCTCATGGCTCAGCAGAAGAGTTATGAGGAGGAGTATATGGTAAAGTTGCAGATTAGTTTTTGGGAGTGTTTTGTAGGGACTTTCCCTAAAGCTGAAGCTTTCCCCTAAAGTGGGGAAAGCACAGATGTGTTCCTTGTACATTGAAACAGAGCTGGATTTGAGCAACGTGTGCTATGAGTGGAATGGCAGTGGAAGCTAAACGGTTAGCAGAGGTGGGAGGGAAGCCTGTGAGTGCCTGGCAAGGATAGGAAGATTATCTCTGCTTCAGATCTGTGTAGGTTTAAGTTCAAGTTTAATGGAAGGGTCAGCAGCTGGAATTATTTTCTTAGGAGGCAGTTGGTAATCCTGTGCCTGAAGTCTCTGTATCTGTGTCTTTAAACTCTTCCACAGTTCATCTGGAAGAGAGAGACCTGATGTAGGAGTGGGGTGTGCATTCTGCATTGGGGAATTGTGGAACTAATACCCTTTTCTAGCTTTATGAGAATGATTGGGGAAGAATTTTGTCTGTGCTTGCTGTGGCAAAGTTACGCTGTTCTCTGTCCTTCCAGGCTCAGCACAAGCACTGGGAGCTGGCAGGCACCAAACTGGGAGACATTATGGGGATCAGGAAAGAGGAGGAGAAGGATGAGATGGTGACAGAAGATGGCAAAGTGGATTACAAGTAGGGGCTTGCTCTGAATTACTGTGCTCAGCTGGTAATGGGGGCTGTGGGCATGGCAAAGTGTGTGGAGAGGCAGTTTCAGGATTTGTGTTTCCTTAGAACTGAGCAGAAGTTTGCTGAACACATGAAAGAAAAAAGTGAAGCCAGCAGTGAGTTTACCAAGAAGAAATCAATCCTGGAGCAGAGACAATACCTGCCCACCTTTGCTGTGCAGCAGGAACTGCTCTCCATCCTCAGGTATGGCTCCCAGGGCATCCCCAGGGCATTGGCCTACATTTGGGAATTCAATTGAGAGATTCTAGAATCATGGTCGTTTGGAAGCTGTACTCTGGGAAACAAACCCTATTGCTTTGTGTGGGTGGTGGCCGCTCTCCTGGCTGAGCAGGATGTTGCTTGGCTGGAGAACACAAAAGCTGTTCTTTGTCGTGTATGAAGAAATACTTTTTCCTTTTCCTCAGAGACAACAGCATTGTGATTGTGGTGGGGGAGACGGGGAGCGGGAAGACGACTCAGCTGACACAGTATCTCCATGAGGATGGCTACACTGACTATGGCATGATCGGCTGCACACAGCCCCGCAGAGTGGCCGCCATGTCGGTGGCCAAGCGGGTCAGTGAGGAGATGGGGGTGCGTCTGGGGGAGGAGGTGAGTCTGGCAGGGGGTGCAGGGGTGCCACCCAATGACAGTGAGTGCATGGGACTATTGTAAGACTTGTTGGTATCTCTGCCCTCCCAGGTGGGCTATGCCATCCGCTTTGAGGACTGCACATCTGAGAACACAGTGATCAAGTACATGACAGATGGGATCCTTCTCCGTGAGTCACTGCGTGAGGCTGACCTTGACAACTACAGTGCTATCATCATGGACGAGGCACATGAGCGCTCGCTCAACACTGATGTGCTCTTCGGGCTGCTTCGGGAGGTGTGTGTGATCCTGGGCTAGAGGACAGCAGCATGGGCCATGTTAGCTGGGACAGCCCTTCTCTGCCAGGACTGAGAGAGGGAAGCAGAGCTGCCATATCTCTGTCTGCACTTGACTGCTCCAGCATCCTGGTCCCTGGTTCTTGGGGGTTAAGTCTCCTCTAGTGCTGCCAGAGTCTTGCTGGCTGAATGTCAGAACTCCCGGTACAGAGATCTTTGCTGGCTTAAGGCTTTCTGGTCCAAGGGTGTCAGGTTTATTTAACTGCACTGATCATATAGCATCTCTGTTCCCTGGCATGAGTGGCGAGTGCCTGTGGAGTACAGCAGAAGCTCTGTCCTGTGCCAGTGTCTCAGTAAGAACGGAAACAGCCCACAGCCATGCACAAATGTCCCTTCCATATTGTTCCTTTCATCTGTTTTCTAGGTGGTCGCCCGACGCTCAGATCTGAAGCTTGTTGTCACTTCGGCCACCATGGATGCAGATAAATTTGCCTCCTTCTTTGGGAACGTTCCGATTTTCCACATTCCTGGGCGCACTTTCCCTGTGGATATTCTTTTCAGCAAGGTATAGTCAAAGTTGTGGAAGGAAATTCTGTTGACAGGAGGGGGTTGTGACTTAGGTGTGCTGTACTCTGAGGTGGACAGACAGGACAGGGTAGAAGTGGCTGTGGTGTACTCCAGTCTTGCACATAAGACAGGGCAGGTGAGGTTATTGGCCAAGATTAACCTGGGGTGTTCCTTGCAGACTCCACAGGAGGATTATGTGGAGGCTGCAGTGAAACAAGCCTTGCAGGTCCGCTTGTCTGGTGCTCCTGGAGACATCCTTGTCTTCATGCCTGGCCAGGAGGACATTGAGGTAAGTTGGAAGGGCAGGAAGTGTCCTACCCCCTTGTTGTTTCAATCTGATGTTTACACCCCTCTTTGTGTATAGGTGACCTCAGAGCAAATTGTGGAGCACCTAGAGGAGCTGGAGAAGGCACCTGCTCTTGGTGTACTGCCAATCTACTCTCAGCTGCCCTCAGACTTGCAGGCCAAGATCTTCCAGAAGGTGCTTAAGTGTGCTCTGTGACTGGGGTGGGAACAGGGAAAACTGGGGCAGGAGACAGTACAGAGCAGGAGTGAGAGGTGCAGAAATGCCTCTGTATTGCATGTGAAGGGTGAGAGAAGGTGTGTGCCCCACCCCACTTGGCAAGAGTCACCCCTGTCCCTTTGCCGCTCCGCACTCCTCCCTAGTGGCGCAGAGCCATGCGCAAGGGTGTGACTGATACGTAGCATATTTGCAGGCTCCTGACGGTGTCAGGAAGTGCATCGTTGCCACTAACATTGCAGAGACCTCACTGACAGTGGATGGCATCATGTTTGTGATTGACTCTGGCTACTGCAAGTTGAAGGTGAGCCAGGGTTTTCTGTACTGTGTCTCTGATCTCTGGAGTACGTTGAGGGTGTTCTGAGGTCACGATCCAGTCTTCCTCTTACTTCTGTCTGATCTTGTGTCCTGAAGGTTTTCAACCCCCGTATAGGCATGGATGCGCTGCAGATCTACCCCATCAGTCAGGCCAATGCCAATCAGAGGGCAGGCCGAGCTGGCCGGACAGGCCCAGGTCACTGCTTCAGGTAGGCACGTCACCGGTGTTCCTGTTCCTGTCATATCCTCAGCTTGGCATCAGGTTATGTATATTTTTTTCTCGCTGGAGCTGTTCTTTATCTTGAACTTTGGGGGGATGTGGGCAGTAGGCATGCCTGAAGGCCGCCTTTGGACCCAGTGGCTCCACAAGGAAAAGGATGTGTTCTACTTTCTTCCCGTGCCCATTTTCATTTATGGCTGTTCTGCTCTGGATGCCGTCAGGATAATAGACAAGCCACAGGCCTTTCCCAGGCTGTGCAGTGAGACTAGGGAAGGGCTGTGCTTGGGCACGTGCTGTGCTGCAGCCCAGACACCCCAATGTGCTGGGGAGGCCATAGTTTGTCCGGGGTAGAAGTGCCTCCCTGGGGTCCTGCTGGCTGGGTGCAGGGTTGCTGTCCTGTACCATGCCCAGGCCAGGCTGGGCAGAGGCTGGCAAGTCTGTAAGGAACACAGTGACCGGAACAAGAGGAATGTGCTCTTGGCATCTTCCTAGGCTCTACACCCAGAGTGCCTACAAGAATGAACTGCTGACTACCACGGTGCCTGAGATCCAGCGCACCAACCTCGCCAACGTAGTGCTCTTGCTCAAGTCCCTGGGTGTGCAGGATCTGCTGCAGTTCCACTTCATGGATCCACCCCCCGAGGACAATATGCTGAACTCCATGTACCAGCTGTGGATCCTGGGGGCCCTAGATAACACAGGTATTGGCTGCTGAGGCAAGCTCCTCGCCCATGGAACTGGGGCCTGCCCAGCTGCTGATCAGTGATCCCTGTTCTTTTCCTTCAGGTGGTCTGACCTCTACAGGACGTCTCATGGTGGAGTTCCCACTGGATCCTGCACTCTCCAAAATGCTCATTGTCTCCTGTGACATGGGTTGCAGCTCTGAGATCTTGCTCGTTGTCTCCATGTTGTCTGTGCCTGCCATCTTTTACCGGCCTAAGGTACAAGATGCTTCTGTTCCAGCAGCTTAGGGCCCTTCCCTGCCCTTTGACTAACCCGTGTTCTTTGCTCATCCTTCAGGGTCGAGAGGAGGAGAGTGACCAAGTGTGGGAGAAATTTGCTGTTCCGGAGAGCGATCACTTGACCTACCTGAATGTTTACCTGCAGTGGAAGAACAACAGTTATTCTACCCTGTGGTGCAATCAGCACTTCATCCATGCCAAGGCCATGCGGAAGGTGAGGCTGTGGCCACGAGGCTGGGGGAGAGAGCCTTATGCAGGAGAGGGGTCTGACCAGCACACACCTTTGCAGGTGCGGGAGGTGCGTGCCCAGCTTAAGGACATTATGGTGCAGCAGAGAATGAGCCTGGCGTCCTGTGGTACGGACTGGGATGTTGTCAGGAAGTGCATCTGTGCTGCATATTTCCATCAGGCTGCAAAGCTGAAGGTGAGAGGTGTCTGAGCTGCCTGGAGGCTGCCAGGCCTGCCTGGGAACAGGTGGACTAAACACGCTTGTCTTTGCAGGGCATTGGGGAGTATGTGAACATTCGCACAGGCATGCCCTGCCACCTGCACCCCACGAGCTCTCTGTTTGGCATGGGCTACACCCCAGACTACATTGTGTACCACGAATTGGTTATGACTACTAAGGTGAGCTTGAGCTGAGGGCTAGCAGGAAGGGTGATGAGTGCTCCAAGGGAGATGGGAGGGCTTTGCTGGAGACTGGGATCTGTCTGAGTGGCAGTTCTCAGCCTTTCCCATCTGTACCAACTAGGCATATCTGTGTCATCTGCAGTCCTATTTGTCCTTTCCCCAGTATTTTTCCCTGGCTTCTGTGGGATTTGTTTGAATCTCCTTGTGGTCTCATCAAATCCAACCCATAGCAGCTTCTGAGGCCAGGAGGAATTGTCTGGAAGGGGTATGGCCCCAGCCTGAGAAGTGCCATCAGCAAGTGGGGGAGGAAGGGAGCTGCTATGGCTCTGGGAATGGTGCCCAGGCCCCAAGGGTGCCATCCTGCTATCCTGGTCTTTCTGTCCCTGCAGGAATACATGCAGTGTGTCACTGCTGTAGATGGAGAGTGGCTGGCTGAGCTGGGCCCCATGTTCTACAGTATCAAACATGCTGGCAAGTCACGCCAGGTAAGTCTTCTGTCCCGGATGAGCTGGCAGACAGCATGCCCACTGCATGCCCATTCTGCTGCTGTATGTGTTTGTTCTGATATGGAGAGAGCAAGTCTGTGGGCCTGCAGAGAGTCTGCTGCTGGCCATCCCTCTCCTGTCCCTGACCTGCTGCTGCCTTGCTCCAGGAGAACCGCCGCCGTGCCAAGGAGGAAGCGTCTGCCATGGAGGAGGAGATGGCTTTGGCAGAGGAGCAGCTGCGTGCCCGCCGGGAGGAGCAGGAGCGCCGTAATCCGCTGGGCACTGCAAGGTGGGTGCCAGCCCTGCCTGGCCGTGGCTTGCCCGTGTGGAGGATCCCAGCTTCCCTGTGGGAGTTCTGGTGCAGGGAAAGGCTGCATTTCTCATTAATTGCCCTTGTCCTCTTTGACAGATCTACTAAAATCTACACCCCTGGGCGGAAGGAGCAGGGGGAGCCCCTGACGCCACGACGCACTCCAGCCCGCTTTGGTCTCTAAGAAGGCACTTCCTGTTGCTTTGAGGCTTAAGGTAGTGCCCAGCTACCCTGATCACTGTATTCTGAAGTCTCTACAGCTGGTGGCCCTGGAAGGCTTTGGTGCTTGGCACTAATTTTGCTACAGAACAGAAAGAATTTTATTTGTTTAAAGGTTGTCAGTCTAATCCTTGCTTTGTTTTGCACTACTTCTTGTCCTGGAGGTGGGTGTTGGGTGGATGCAGCTCTGCAGAATTGTGCAGGGCTGGTGCTGTCAGGTTGTTGCCCTGTGGAATTTGGAACAAGGCAGAATTAGAGTGACCTGGAGGCCAAATACAGCCTGTCCCTGTTTCAACTCTGGCCTGTACTCCTGCAAAGGCAGTTCTCCTACTGCCCATGCCCTGGGCAGACAGCTGCTACCTAGCTGTCCCTGCACACCTGGGACTGTTAGCCCAGCCCTGTTTGAGGCCAGGCTGTGCTGGGAATTCTGCTCACATTTTCAGCTGCTAACACTTGTGGGGTTACTCAGGTGTTCTGAACATTAGGTACAGGTTCTCCTCCTGCATCCTGCCCAGTGTGTCTTGAATGCCTGTTTGTATCCTGCACCTGCTCTGTCACCTTCCTGAGCTCTTCCTTAAGGAAAGCCAGCTCCACCTTGCAGACAACCAGCTCCTCTTCTCTCAGAGCCAGAGTTCGCTCGCTGTCCTTGTGTAGCTGCTGCCAGTGTTGGGCTTGACTTCTCAGCTTCTGCAGCATCTCCTGGAGGGAGTAGGTCTTCCCATGGCACAGTGAGAGACACAGGCTGAGCACAGATGCCTGGTTCCGCATGGGAAGATGAGACATCCTTACCTCCTGTTTGCTCTGCTCCTTCCTCAGCTCCAGATGGAGCTGCTTCCTGTGCGTCTTGCAGGCTGCAATCTTTTCCTCCTGCTTGGTGCTCTCTTGCCGGACTTGGGCCAGCTCTGCCTGCAGGTTGGCCATGTCCTGCACCTGCCAGCAAAGCTGGGGGACAGGACGGGTGGTTGGCCATGGCTGAGCCTCTCTTGGAGGCAGGAGAGAGTTCTGGCACTGAGGCTGCATCACTTTCTTGTCCTGCTCTGCCCTCACCTGTTGCTGCAGCTCTGCAACTTTTTGGCGTAGGCCTTGGATGGTCTCCTCAGCTCTGCTCACGTGCTGCAGGCTCTGCTGCTCCTGGGCCTGGGTGGCTCCCAGCTGCTCCTGCAGTGGAGCCAGGCTGTGCTGCAGGCCCCGACTCTGGTCGTGTGCCCCCATCTTCAGAAAAGGCAGTGTATTGGTGGGTTGGCCTTGTGCTGTGTGCTCTCCCCTGAGCATGGGCACCCTGCCTCTGTGCTCTGCAGGATGCTCAGGACTGGCCGGTGCCTGGCTGTGTGGGGTGGTGGGGGCAGGCTGGCATTGTTGCCTCCCACCCTGTCCCAGGACTTCTGGGGGAAGTGGAGTAGGGGGTCAGCCCTGCAGTGTTGTTGCTGTGGCTCATGTGCCCCTGCTGGCTGCGTGCCCCCAGGCTTGGTGCAGTGGCTGGGGGGCTGCTGGCACTGACCTGCTTGAGCAGCTCTCTGTGCTCCTCTGGGATATTGTGGCTGGTGTCAGAATGGCTGTGGGCAGCCATGGAGGAGGTGACCTCTGTCTGCACTGCCTGGTCCTTCAGGTGGAGGGGTGCATCACTGACCTGTGGGTACTCAGAGGGTGTGGGTATCACCCTGTGCGCCTGCTGTGTAGACCTGGGGCTGGAGAAGGAGCCACTCTGGGACAACCCATGGACAATGGGCTGTTGCGGAGGGCCTGTGACAGAGGAATGTGGCCTGCAGCAGGGAGGAGGCAGGAAGGCTGCTGGCCCCTGGACCCTCATCCCTGTGCAGTCCCCACAGTGTGCTCCCCCTTGTGGCAGTATCCGTTGGACACCCAGCAGCCCTGGAAAACTATCGCTGTGGTCCCTGACCTGCAACAGAGCATGGGCAGAGGGAGAATGGTGATCCCAGCTCGTTGGCGAGGTTGTGGGCTGCAGCAGTGCCACCAGCCCTGGGAGGGTGCCCAGGGTGTCAGTGGAGCCGTTGGGGTCTATATTCTTCCAACTCAACTGGGTGAACTGGGCTGTGCCAGCCACACCTGCCCTGTGGTTAGGCTGCTCTGTACAGGTGGTGCTAGAACCGAGTCCCATGTGGCTGGCAGGATGTCCTCTACACTCCCCTGGGGGTTCACCAGCTGTTTGCACAGGCTGGGGGGCAGGTATGGTGCCTAGCCTGTGGTGGGATGGCTGTGGAGGACACACACAGCTTGATCTGTGGCTGTTGTGCCCACCAATGGTACCTGGCCCATCAGCACCTGGAACTGCTGCATCAGAATGACCAAGTCTTGATGCTCCTGCTCCACTAAATGCTCCTGCTCCTGCAGCTGGACCAGCTGCTTGTGATTTGTGCCCCTGCAGAAGTCCAGGTCCAGCTGCAGTGCCTGTATCATGGCCAGCACCTGAGCTGGCTCCAGCTCCTGCTCCTGTGTGTCGTGGCATGTTCTGGGCTCCCCATGCTGTGGCAGCAATGCTTGACTTTGGCCCTAGGACATGGCATGAACAGCATCTGTCCAGCTTGTCACTGTGGCCAGCCCATCTTGCAGCTCCTGTCTGGACAGACACTGGGGATGGACAATGCTGGCAGTCCCAGTTTTGTGCAGAGAAGCAATGGACCGTGTTGCCAATGGGTGGGTTCAGCCCTTCCCCCCAGGCAGCACCACCCCACGTGTGTGTGTGTTCTGATAGTCCCTCTGGGCTCACGAATGGGCAAGCACCTGACACTGCTGGCCCTCAGCGTTGCAGTGACGCCAGTGTGAACTGTGACCATTGTGGGAAACAGTGACAGTGAGACCAGTACAGCCACAGCAGGACTGGGTGCCCCTGAGCCCTTGTACTCTCCCCAGCCCCAGGCACAAGCTGTCTGATGGTGCAGGCAAGGGCTGGCCAGTGCCTTCTGTAGCACCTGGCCACCAGCCTGTGGCTACAAAAGCAGTGCCTGAGTTGAGCACAGGGTTGGCACTGCTCACCTTGGGCTGCTGGGCCTCTGTCTCCTGCTGAAGCTGCTGGATGGAGCTGCTCAGCTCTGGTGTTGTCTCCTCTGCCCCTGGCAGCCCTCTGCAGGAGCCCTCAGGCTGGCCCTGTGGTGCAGGAACCTCGCTGGATGTGCCAAATTTTGGCCACTCTCTCACTGTTGGAAGGACAACAGAGGACAGGCCTTTCCTGTGGTGCCAGACACCCCTCAGTCCCATGGATGTCACCCAGCCCTGCCTGGGGCAGCCCCACCATCCCATGGTATTGGCACTGCCACTCCCCATCAGAGGAGCACCCTGTGCCAGCAGGACAGGCTTAGCCTGGGGCTCCTAGAAAAGCACGGCAGAGCTGTGCAGGGCTGCAGCCCTCCTCAGCAGCACCTGATCCCATTGCTGCCTACAGTCCTCACCACAGCCTTCCTGTGCCATGCTCCTCACCATTTCGTGTCCCTGGCATACTGTGACACTGCTCCATACGCCACTATGAGGTCACCAGGTCCTGGGCATCGTCCTCAGAACTGGCCCAGGACACAGCAGCACCCCTGTGCCAGGGCAGGGCCTCGCCACCCTCATGCTGCCCCTGCACTGTCCTCAGGCTATACTCAGTCTGTGGCCAGCCCCAGAATATGCTGCTGGCCTGTGGCCAGGGCCCGGTGACAGTGAGGATGCATCCGGTCGATCCACCCTGCCTGGGGCCACTCCACAGTGCCCAGGTACTCAGAACACTGAAGAGGGTATCTGAGTGCCAGTGGTGCCTTGACTGAGGCTGCACAGTGATGCTATGGGCACAGACCTGCTGCTGGCCTGTGCTGGTAACATGGGGCTCCCTGTGCTGTGTGTGGTACCTCACAGATGCTCAGTGCAGTTGCACAGGTAAATGTTTTAGCTGGAAATTTCCAAGGCCAAACTAGGCCCAGAAGGTGAATGCAGATGTACCATAATAGAAATCATCAGTTACCATGACGACCTGCTCCACCAGCAGGTCACAGGCACAGGCGATGGGAGCAGGCGCAGCACCAACAGTCCTGCAAGCAGAACCCCCCACCAGCTGGGACACAACTGAATTTGGCCACAATTTCTGTCAGTATAAGGGAACAAAATTTCCCTGCAGATTTAAGTCTTGTTCAGGCAGCGACAGCCGGGGCACAGAGCATCCATGGGGCACAGAGCCTTCACAGGACACAGAGCCTCATGTTGTGTGTGCTGTGCAATGCCATGTTGCATGGTGCCACAGGCAATGCTGTGCTACACTGGGCCACACAGGCCACACCGTGCTGAGCTGCAGGCAGTGCCTGCCTTGAAGGGCGTGACCCTGCTCCAGCTTCTTGTGAACCTGTGGGGTAGCCCCACAGCTCTGACCCACAGCCACCTGCCCTTACTCAGCTGCTGCTAGGAGGATGGGGGGGTTAAACTGGCCCCTCTGCTGGGTGAGCACAGTCCCGGGGGTGGGAGTTGTCTCACTTTAATTACTGCTGTAATGTTATTCTTGTCAGAGTCACCTTAATTGATATTAAACAGCTGCTGTGTTCAGGCTGGGACAAAAGTGAATCCTTTTTCATTCCCCTCTGGTTTAATGAAGATGGACGTGCTGGGAGAAAACAAAGGCAATCCAGCTGCTACCTCTCGCTGGCACACACACCAGGAATTACCAGTGGCCCCACAGGCCGGCAGAGACACCCCAGAGCATCCTACAGCCACCAGCCCTGGGCAGCCCAGTGCTGTGCCCCAGAGAGGTCCTGGCCAAAGGGTCTGGCCGGGGGGATGGTGAAAATAGAGTGCCCACTACACGGGGCATGCCAGCATGGGGGTCTCAGTGTCCAGGTGCTGTGTCCAGGCTTTCATTCCATCTGTTAAGAAGTATCTGGCCACCAGCCATGACTCAGTGTGCCCTTCCCATGCTGCCAGGGTCCCGCCGTCACTGCGGGCTCAGCTGGCTTCAGCCTCACTATGTTCACAGTCACCAACTGGCCCAGGCAGCCCCTCAGACTCAGCCGAGGCAGCAATGTCAGCCCCAGAGGGTGCCTCTCTTCAACTTTAAGGTTTTTTCTGTTTTAGGACCAGGAGTTTGCTCATGCCACTCAGTACTTTCAAATATGCAAAATGAGGCGCTGCTACAAACCTCATTAACATCCGCCTCCAACATCATTAAGATGTTTCCAAGAAAATTAATTGAGAGACTCATTAAAAATAAATTAAGAAAAATGTGTTGCAGAGCGCCTGCTCCGAGCTCGTAAATCACAGCTCAGAGCTCCAGGCCGCTGCACAGGCAATTAACGCCAGCCAATTTGTTTTATCCTGGCTGCGAAAATTAGAAAGCAGACATGGAGATTAGATTAGGGATGTCTGTCAAGCGGAACTTGGAGTGAATATTTTAGGATACAAAATGGAAATCAGGAAAACAAAGCTGGGACTCTATTCGGGAGAGCTGGCAGGCAGAGGTGGTTGGGAAGGAGGGAGGTTTGGATGTTCTCCATGCCATGGCTGTGTGTTGATGAGACCCATCTTGTGCTCCTGCCACCACCAGCTCTGTCCTCGCCTGCACATCATGCATCCTCAGTGGCTGCGTAGATGCCAATGACCCCTCTTGAGCAGCATGAGCTCGCAGTGAGAGCATTCTGAGCTGCTGTGTGTGATAAAGCCTGAGCCAACATGTCACCCATGTGTGCCAATTACACACTTGGGTTAGCAAACACAGTGCAACTGGGTGAGACCACTGCTTGGGGCTCCGTCGGATTTGGGCCATTGGTGCCCATTTGTCCATCCCCAGCACCTTCCATCACAGGAGCTCAAACCACTTTATATTCATGAACCGAACTGCAGGGCCCCTCCGCAAAATGAGTGCCGTGATCCCCGTTTCACACAGAGGAACCAAAGAAGAGACGACTTAAGGTCTTGATGGTACCTATATGAATGCACCAGCAGAATGTGCAGTCGCAGCAGCTGCTGCACTGGCACATCCCAGTAGCGTGTGGGACATGCTGGTGGGTGCTCATGCAGCCAAACGCCCAGCCGCAGTGGTCACATGGCCCTTTGTGGCAGTGGGAGCCTGTGTGGTCCCAGTGCTCACGGTGCAGGGGGACCTTGGAGCTCTGGAAAAGGCTCCGGAAAGAGCCGTGGGCACTGCGCCAGCCTGCACGACTGAAGTGGTGTTGCATGGGGGGTTAAGTGCAAAGCAAGGGATAGTTTGGCATCAGAATGCAAGAGGAAGGTGAGAATAGAGACATTAGCACAAGGCTCTTGGATCAGCAGGCAAAAGTGCATCCCGCTCTGATGGCTGTGAGATGACACAAATCAAAATGAAACTGGAGTACAGCACGCACAGGAATGGTTATATCTTGGCAGAGCAAGCTGGACACTGTGGGTGGGCCATCCATGGCCACTGGATAGCTCATTTCCAGCTCTGCCTACAAGTCCCTGATCCCAAAGCAGATGCTGTTGCTGGTGGTCCGGTGGTGGAGTGGGAGACACTGAGTGAGGTCTTCACTAACCCCGCTGGTGCCCTGAGCCAGGATTCCCCATCTGCTCATGCCACTCCACCCCCTGCCACGGGCACGGACACCTCCCACTATCCCAGGTTACTCCAAGCCGTGTCCAACATGGCGTTGGACACTTCCAGGGATGGGGCAACCACAGCTTCTCTGGGCAACCTGTGCCAGTGGTGGGTGGGGGCTGAAAGGGGATTGAGGGTGAAAGGACTGGGGCTCGGGGGTGGTGGGAGGTGTCTGGCGGTGCCCGGGGGGATCGACAGTGCCCAGGCGCTCCGGGGCGCTGCGGGCAGATGCTCCGCGCACGCGCGCTGGCAGTCCCCGTTCCGCCTCGTTCCCGCCCCCGCCCGGCAGGGGTCGCTCTCGGCCCGCGCGGCGCGAGCGGAGAGGGCGGCCCCGCCCCGAGCACCCCCGGGCACCCCTCGAGCCCCCCCGGTACCCCCTGGGCACTCCCCGAGCACCCCGGCCACTCCCCGAGCACTCCCGGGCACCGCCCCGAGCACCCGGGGCACTGGCCTGCACCGTTGTTTTGTCGTGGTCCCGGTCGGAGCTGGGAGGGGAGCCGGGACGGGGTTGCCGAGCCGAGGGTACCCAGAGCGGGGTTGCCCGGGGATGGAAGTGCCCGTGCCGGGTGTGCCCGGTGCTCCCGCCGCAGCTCAGCCCCAGCTCGGGGCAGGCGGAGGGCTGGCGGGTCCTGAACTGGGAATGGGATTCATGAACGGGGAAGCGGGATCAGCATTTCCGTCGGTGGAATTTTAATAAACCGTAAAGGTTACTTCTGAGTGGTTCCAGTGACAGTTCTCAGCTTTTCGCGTTGGCAGAGAGCCGTACCCCGGCCCGATCCCATCCGGTGCTGCTTGGATCACACTGCTGTGTTTGGGATGAGAAACAGCGACAGGAATAACAGGCAGCGTGGGCAGAGTCCACCGGGAGCAACAACAATCGGGACAAGCTTGCGGGGCTTTGCATTCCGCAGTGCGAATGATCTCATTATCCTTCCCGGGGTCTCAGCCAGCTACTTGAAAAATACTTACTAAACAACCACAGCAACTCTCGGGAAAGGGTCCCCGCCAGGGAAGGGAGAGAGAACAAACTGGATGTGTGAAAACAGAAGGGGGAAACAGCCACAGTGGCAATAATGGGTTGGGACCTGCCCTACCCTGCTGTGTCCCTAGTGCAGGCTGAGAGGCCATGCCACATTCCAGAGTGCACAACAGTGTTTCACATCTACTATGTCCCTCTAGCTCCACTTGTTCCCATGAAACCTCATAGTGGGGAGTGTTGGTGCATGTGGGGGCCCACCAAGCCCAGTCACACAGGAGCCAACCTCTGCTATTCCCGTTGCTCAAACACCAGGTCACCTGGCTCATCCCCTCGTCCTGCCCAGGCAGGGTCAGCCAGAGCAGGCTACCCAGGGCTAGGCTGTTCGGTTTTAAATATCTCCAGGGTCAGGGAGAGGTGCAGGCAGGCAGAAATGACCCCACAGGTGTGCAGCAGTACCCGGGGTTGCCTCCTAACTGCTGCCTGTGTGCTGGCAGTGCTCTTGGTGCTGTTCATGCACAAGCTGTGTAGGAGCTGTCACATGTTTCTATAAGGAACCATGAGATAGAAATCAGCAGGAAATAGAGATTCTGCTGGAAAATTGAAAGAACAAGTGAAAGGAAAGCAGTGCTGCTTGGGTCTGATCACAGAACACAAGGCGTTGGTGGTTCTTGTGGTAACAGCCACTAAGTCACTGGAAGAGGGATGGTGCACCTGGACAGCCATGTCAGCGGCTCTGGGGCCTCCTTCCAAGCCTGCAGCAATAGCAGCAGTGGATGGGAGAAGGTCAGGGGAAAACAAGGGAGATGAGGGGAGATAGAAAGCAGAGGGAGCTGGGTAAGTGGAAAGAGACTCTGGTGGTGGGGAGCACAGGGAGAACCTCCACAGGGCAGGAGGGCATGGGGATGAGAAATGAAGAAGAAAGAGAAGATCCCCTTCCCTTCCCTTCCCT
>WBMZ01018015.1:0-16554 GCA_013400975.1 Atrichornis clamosus | reverse complement strand
CAGCCGCCGCCACCCCGTGCCGGGGCCGCGCGCGGAGCCCCGCTGGGGCGGGGCGCGAGAAGACCCCGCCCCCCGGCCCCGCCCCGCCGCTCGCGCCCCCGAGCATCTTCCTGAATGAACCCGCCCGCCCGCACCACCAAGGGTCTCGCTGATTGGCCCGAGAGAGGCGGGGCAGAGTAAGGGCGGCGCTGATTGGCGGGTCGGGCGCGGCGGGCCCGGCACGGAGAGATAATGTGGGATGGGCACGTGGGGGCGGTGGGATCGGATTGTGAGATGTACTCGGCGAGGGGGTAGCGGTTCCCTTAGGAATCGCCGTGGTTTCCACAGGCATGGTCTTAGCGACCGGCGCGAAAAGCCCCGGGACGGGGGTTACCGGCACAGGCGGCCTGGCCTGAAGCGGGATTCCTGCGGCACCAAAGGCGGCTCTCATCCCCTTATCCAAGGGGAGGGTCCAGTCACCTGCTATCCAAGCGCTGGTGCCAGCCCCTCTGCTGCCAGGGAAGAAAGCGTAGCCCCGCTTCCACCTGCTTCTGTCAGGACTGTGTGTGACTCCCACCTTAGGGCGAAGGGAGCACCGGAGATTTGTAAATGCTCGTGCTCGAAAGGAACGACAAACTCCGGAGGGTCCACAAAAAAATCACAAAAGTTTTAGTAGCAAAAAGAAAGAGTTGGCATGGACATTGGGATGTTAGTCCCTGACTTACTATATAAGCACATGACAGTAGCTTTTGGATAAAAGGGTAGGGTGAAAGGGGAGAGAGAAAGGAATAGAGAAATTAGGGAGGGACGCAGGCAGGCGGGCAGGAAGGACGAACCTGGAGGGGCATCGTGCCGGGTAGTGTCAGCAGGCCGAATAAAGGCACGAAGAAGCGCTCTGGCAAAATACCAGATGGGGCAGACGTACAAATAGAATACAGAAGATCGCTAATTTGAAAAATGACAAAGATTGTTTTGCTCTGTATTAAATGTTCATGGGTTTTTTGGCAGACGATCAGCAGAGATGTGACCTGCATTTTGACACTTCCTTTACAGGCTCATTGTATGCTGTACATCAAGCACAAAGAACATGTTAGGATAGGTAGGACATAGGTAGGGCTTCAAAAACGTCTTGTGAAAGGAATAAGAAGCGGTGTACTTAACACTGAAATTAGGCTGTGTTGCTCTTCCATAAAATAATGCTGCAGCCAGACAGACCAGCATGGTAACTATGATTTGGAAGGGTTATTTTCTCCTGAAATTTGATTTCCTCTCCAAAAAAAACCCAAAAACCCAGACTGAAGAGAGTGAGGCTTTTTGGAATTGCATACGCTACAGACAACACTGATATGAATGTTTCATGTTTCTTGATTTTCCTGTAGCTTCAAAATAGACTGTGACTTCTCCTTAGTGCTCCACATACAGCTAAATCTACTTAGACTTTGGTATGAACTTAAGAAAAATGAAAGTTTAAGAAAGCAAGCAAGTGTGTTGTGTGTGCACACTCATTTGTGTGGTTTTGCCCTCACTCGTGTGCTTGTTATTGATTCCACTAGGAGCCTGGCACATCAACAAGTTCTTTTGGAGACTGGCAACATTAAGACAGAAGGGTTTTCTATAGGTGCTAGCTGAGGCAGATATTTTTCTAGCTTTGAATACCTGTGATCTGATGGGGCGTGTTTGTTTGTGTTATTTTATTTTGGCCAGTTAAGATTGCAGTCCTATTTCACCAGGAAAAGGAAAAAAACTCAACATTGTCACACTTTCTAAATCAATTTTTTTGACATCTGAGTATGTCCAGAAATTCTGATGTGTGTTGTCCCTACGGTTCTTTTTTTTTTGCTTTTTTTTGTTTGTGAATAGAAGTGTGTTTTGTGCAAATATGAAACAGGTAGGTTTTGACACTGCAAAAAGGTTGAGGACTGTGATAACAACATGGTAAAGAGACCAATGGCTGTGGAAATTAGAGATAATTTTATCAATGCAGTCAGTGAAGGAGAAAATGACATCAGGAAACATTGCCTTTGTCTGTCCCCAAATTAGACTGCTCCTTTTCAAAGTGAAAAGAATGTCTGGGTGCTGATAAGGTTCTGCTTCCTCCTGTGAAGCTTATCAGTTTATGGAGTTATTCAGAAAAGCATCTACTTTCGGTTCACCTGCTATGTAGAGAAATTTCTGTATGCAGGCAGGTGATCCCACATGAAAACGTTGCATCTGGAATCGCAAGCACCTCTAGCTGCTTGGAGCCAGGTACTGATTCAGTGGGGGAAGGTGCATTGTTACTTTATTGGGTTCCCAGCTCCAAAACTCTGGATGTAGCTAGGGACAGGCATGTTGGCTTTACCGTGTGCACTTAAATATGTCACCAACCAACGGATCTCTAACCACCCAGGTTTTATTTTCTCTAGGTTATAAGATAATATAGTATGAAACAGTTTAAGTGGTGAAGTGCAGAAGGAAAAATACAGATCTCTTTCAGTTCCAAGTACCTGTCTGTTTCAGTTTAAGCACAAGTGGTTGTTGAGATGGCTAATATACATGAAGGTGGATAACACAGAAGTGGGGAATTTTCTGAGTGTTGTTCCCTAATACCAATGGATGTGGATATTTTTTTCTCAAGTCACAATATAAATTATTGCCCTATTCTTAATCTGCACTGAATACTCCAAATGGTTATTACAACTAAAACAAAAATATGAGAATATCACCGACAATATTATCTGATCTGCTAGTGTCACACAAAATACAGTGTTTGACTGCAGAGCGGTAGAAAGGAATTGAAATGAAACTTCAAAAGTTAAATGTAACAGTGCTGCAAGGAAACGAGCACTTCTTATTCATTTATTCCCATATATTTCAGGGCAACTCCACCTATGTTAATTTTAAATGTCATGTTAAAGGGTATGTGCCCAAGCGTCTCTTAGGAGCATTCATGGAATATTTCAGAGAAGTCTGAGTATTGACACACAATCATACCGAAAGCCACAACAATTCTGATAAAGTTCAGAAAATACATCTGCAGGAGTTAGAAATTTCCACAACACTTTTGAAATGGACAGTTTGTAAATTATTAGCAGCCCAGCTCTCCTGAGGGCACACTTTCAGCAGAGAGCCATAGGCTTCAACTGCACAATTCCCATTAATGTTAATGTTAAATCTTCATGCTGTAACTTATCCCACAGCATGTAACACTACCCAGTGTTTTAAAGATAGGACCATATGTGCTGCACTGAAATACATAATAGGATCGAATTGAAGAGACCATAGAAACCTCATACTGGAGATGTTTTTTGAACTCATCTGAAATGTCCTCATGATTTATTTACTTTGCCAGGAATGCCTGTATACTTAGCTCTTTCTGACTACCCCAGCCAAGTAGGTATTCATTCTTTTTTCATTCTTCAACGTGGGTAAACAGGCACAGAGGTCAACAGGCTTACACAAGGTCATGGCATGAGTCACTGCTGTGGCTAGGAATAGAATCCAGGAGTCCTCATTGCCTCTGCCCTCCTCCAAACACTGTCCCATGCTCCTAAATTAAAGCAGGGCTAATGTTATTTTTGCACAGAATACAAGGTGTCTGAAATTAATATAAATGTTACAGTTTTCTACGGAAGGATGCATTTCTCTTTATGACCCTGAATTAGCATTACTGAGGAGCTAGATGAAAACCACACTCATTTTATAATGACATGCTGGGAGCATCATCATAAAGATTTTTACACATTCTGTGACACATTTTATCCATCAAAATCTAAAACAGCCAAGGTTTTGTAATTCTGTCCCAGAGATTACATTTTGAACTGTTGGCTGCTCATAGTTACTGATTGCAGTGGAAACATATTAAATACCGTAATGTCATCATCAATCAAATATCATCAGTTGGCATTTCTAAAGCACCATTATGCTTATAGTGGCTCATTTGACCAATTTCGTTCCTGTCTGGTGCAGATGGGAGGACAGAAAACTCATGTGCCCTCCTTATTCAAAGAGCAAATTTAATATCCAGAGGAGGGTAGGGCAAATATGAGTGTCCTTTTTACAATCAGCAAGGGACAGGGGCCAGCCAAACAGCTCTAAATTCCTATCAGTCATGTATTCTAAGGAAAATTCAAGTAGAAGTGAGAGAAAACAGAAAATTAAGAATATATAGAGTGAGGCAACAATGGTAAGAAATTACAACATTTGTATTTTGATAGGAAAAATGTTGCTGGGAATTTGCAAGATGTTTGGTGTGTCCTTATGCTGCCTATTTTCCAGTATAACTGGTAAAAAATATATTCAACAGGGGATTACAAAGGTGGCTTTTACAAAGGTAGCAATTATGTCTTAAATGGCATTCTAGAAATCTTGTTCACATTTCTTCTAGTTTGAATAACATGCAACTTTTTTCCCCATAAATTGAGTTTATCTTCTTCAGCAGGATAGAGTCTTAAAGAGGCATAAGAAAGGTACATGGGATCCTGGGGTCTGTGCTGACACAGAGGAGAATGTTATTCAAAATCTTATTATTTCTTTTTTTAATATCTCCAAACTGTCCAAGCATTAGTGAAAAGAAGTTGTATGCTTTTGGGAGAGTGATCTTAAAAGACTATTCATTCTGAGTACCTGTAAAGCCAAAATGAATATAATAAACATTAAAGAATGAAATTGTATATCTAAACTTACCTGAGACAAGGAAAGAGAAAGAAAAGACATAATTAACATATTTTCTGGTTTTAGCACATCCCAAGATGACTTCTTCTTAAAACACAGTGGATATTAGCACCCTTATACATTCTTACATCAACTTACCTTGAATTTGTGTTTATAGACTAGAATATTTCTTTATATAAGCAAAATAGACTATTTTACTTATATTTTATTTATTTAACAAAATACTCTGTTTTGCTTATATAAATAACCAAATTTCTGAAAATGGGTTTTTTGTCAAGCTCATTGTACCTCAGAGTGGACAGTATTGACTAACTCGAAACTCCAGTGGGATGTGATCTTGCAAATTATTGTTTCAGGCTTGGCCAGTTCTTCAAAGACTAACACCCAGAGTGAAGCGTGGGAGGGAATGAGTTTTGGTCAGTCACCTTGGCTAGCTGCAAGCTTTATGCACAGTAAAAGTCTTTTTGGAAGGTTTTACATGACCTGCTACACAGGGATATTTTATTGAAATGCATTTCACCAGTTCTCTAGCAAAGTATTAAGTGGAAGTAGTGAAAGTATTAAAGTGGAAATGCTGATTTTCTTGTGAGAAGCAAAATAGAGGTTCTGGCTTCTGAATGAGAAATTTCTGGGCATCTAAACCCCTTACTTTTTGATGATGGATGATGTAATTCTAAAATCCCAACCAGCTGCCTATTTAGCGAAGAAGATTTCTGCATACATAAATTTCCTCTCCTGATAAGATAAAGATCCTTTATTGACTATATCTTCTGGTTTTTGCTTTCAGAGTGGTTTGATTTCAATTGTGGGAAAGTGATTCCACTGAAGTGGTCCCCACTGGTGGTGGGTGGGGGTGGGGAAGTGAGGGAAAAGACATTTTTTTCAACTAGGCAAATTCTAGTAGAAATGAGACCTCTGAAAAGTAGCTACATGTAACACAATGTGAGCTCAGAAAGGAGGACAAGTTGGGGTTCTGCTTTCAGAAGTTCCTCTTTCACACTCAATACTGCAGGAGCAGGTGCCATTAAAAAGGGAACAGTGTGTTCTCTAAGGAAAAGTGAAGATGAGGAAAAGCTTATTTTACCACAGTTGCTGCTGTAATGGTCAACTTTCTCAGCTCTCATTCCCCTCAAGACTGCAATATAAGCCAAAATGCAGCTGCTGTACACACGTATTCTCACCTAGCAATAATCTGTTGCCTGGTGCCATTTTATGTAAATGGCTATTACACATCCAAATGTAGGAATGCAGCTGCATTGCCACACGCTGAGAACCTCCGATGAAACTTTTAAGTTCATAAAATACACTTGCAGGCTCCTTAATTGCTACAGCAGAGAGCATTTCACTGTCCAAACAGTGGAAGGATGATCACTGGCACAGCCATTGTGAAATAAAGATTCTGTCATAAAGGATATCCGTCCTTAAAGCTAATTTTTTTTCTTGGAAGTACAATTTTTTGAATACTTCGTTGGTGTACGTGAGCCAACAGCCACACGGATACGTATGTAAACTCTTCTCAGAAAAATACTTTTATCATCTAAAGGAATAAAGTGCTTGAGGCAGAAGACAGGAATCTCTGGGAAATACACTACTGTGATGAATACATTTGTCAACCGAGTGCCACAGTGATGAATTTCAGGGAAGATGAAAAGGTTTTTCATGACAGCAAGAAATTTGTAACTCAAAGAAGAGAAAATGAAGCAAACAGTTTGCATTTATCTTTGCATCTTAATAGACAACTTTATTCCTGTTTTCATGATGTTGTCTTCATTCTCATGCTAAAGGATTTCCATTTGTATAAAATATTAAAAAGAAATGGAGTTGTACAGGTATGGGTTAGTACTGTTGTCAGTCGCAGCAGTTGAGAACCTAATATATGGATATTTTAGTCTGAGATTTTTCATTAATACTGATTCTGGAGCTACTTTGGACCTGACAGTTGACATGCATAGAGAGAATGCATTAAAATACCGACAACTTTATTATTAATTAGGGTTTGATAACTTGCTCCCCCTACCCTCCCCGAGAACATATACCACAACAAATGAAATCAGAGAGGTGTTTTAGCTCTTTGATAGTTGGGTCTGCCACTACAACGCTGGAATCAGTGGGGGTTTTTTTTCCTTTAGTAGGTGCAGTGATTGAGTCCTGACCTCCAACACATTGCAGATGTGTTTTCTGCTCAGAATGGTGAGCATGCTCTCCCTCCTTACCTACCTCAGCCTGAGTTTCTTAACTTGTAGGGTATGCTGAATAACCTGTACTTTCATTTTCTAAATAGCAAGGTATGATACTTTCCTTGGAAAAGTGGAGAGAATAACCTCCAGATCAGCCAGCTCTGGGATGAAGGTAATTAAAGCTCTTTTACTGAAGGCATTAACACCAAATATTCCCTAAAGTCCTGACTGTAGAGTTATACATTGCCATGAGGTGAATTTCCTAAATTTAAATTTACATACACTGAAATAGCATAATTTAACAGGAATACTGGAAAAGTTCCATATAACATATTTGGCAATGGTTCTGTACAGACAACTGGTCTGTGTAAAATAATGTTGGTTTAGGGAAAGACTTTGCTTTTGCACACATGCCCATTAGTAAGTGAACCAGAATGTGAACATGTATTGAAAGTGCTGCACACACTGTGTATTTTTGTGTCTAAGCTGCAGGTTTTTCAATATATTAAATCATCTAAAATTTATTTATTTTGTTTCCAAGAGTTACATCCTACAGTCATACTGTGGAATTGCATTACCACAGTTGGTTTTAAGTTGAACCCCCGCTAAAATACGAATCACGGAAGGGAATCACCATTAGGCCTTCCATGGATCCAAGGGTAAGTAGAATCCTCCCTGCACTTGAAATACAGCTCAGACACACCCACCCACATATAACTACGTTTTATACCCATATAAATATATATATTTCCTTACTGCTGTCATTTAGAGCAGGCATTTGTATGTGGAAGTTTTCATTTTATTGGTGTTATTGCTATCTGCATTAGTGTTCCAGCTAAGATTTCCTGCTGCTTGTTTCTTTTGCAACTTTCTCTAAGCATCAAGCAGCACACTTTCAGCTGGAAAGAGTCTGTTTTGGTAGAAAAAAGGCAGTTTCTGCCCCAGAGATCATGCCCTGCAAGCCTAAGGCAGGCGGCAGCCGCGCAGGATACAGGGACGAGGCAGCAGTGGTGGCTGTATCAGCTCAGGGGTAACCTGACCCGTGTCTGGCACTTGCAGGAGTGATGACGGGCTGGGACCACGGTTGGATTAGTTTTCAGTGGACTCCCCACCACGGGCATGGCTGCACGACTGCCAACACCTGTGGCAAAGCAGGAGTGCCTGGGTGGGGGCAGAGCAGGCTTGTGAGGGTCCTTCCTGCTGGGGGCTTGTATGGAAGAGTTGGGGCTACTGCACTGCCCAGCCACAGGTCAGAGCTGCTGACCACCCAGCTTGATTTCAGGGGTCTGAGACATCTATACTGGGGACAAACCAGTGAAGTTGAGGTGAATTAATCTGCCCATGCTTTTAACATTTCCAGAAAATAGAATGTCCACCAGGGCATCACAGGACAAAAGGAGCCCTGAATCCACAGCTCTCTGGCAGCTTTTTGGTGAGAAAAGGAGGCAAAGTTGCTGCAGTCTGCATTGCCCCTTCCCTGGCCACCCAGAACCGCCAGTGCCAGCCTTGCATTGCATCTGGTCGGAGCAATGGATCAGCTCTACTGCATGATCCTATCTGGTGTTAGACATTATTAATAGTTTCACTTGTGGAGACTGCCTAGAATTGTGCTTCTCCTTGTGACAAACAAATAAAAATGTAGCTTAAAAGTCCTTTTAAGGCTGATACCTTTGCGTCTCCCCCATGAAAAAAATCCAGCACAAACTCCTTCTCCTCACGTCTGGTACAGACATTTATATCCTTGGGGCTGAGGACGCTGTACCACTGCCCTCTCACCATGGAAACCCAGCAATGCCCTCTGCACTGATGTGGCCAGATCCTGTGTGAAATGGGCTGTGACTGCTTAGTCCATTGTTCACAGGTACATATAATTACAATGCAAAACAGAAGTACTGTGCAAGGCAAAGTGATTTTGGCAGTGAATCATGTATTCATCCACCTGAAATCAGTTTGTTTTCTTTTAGCAGGTTTTTGAACAGGCCTGCATGAGGCCAAGCAGAGTGAGAACACACTGGAGAGGAAGGGAGGGAAGAAGAAAATTGGCACTTACTTAAGGTAGTAAAAAAACTGCATATCTCAACGTAAGATATAGATCTGCGTATATGTATTGGCTGAGCTGTAGATTTTCACTCAATGCAATAATTCTTGTGATTTCTTTTGGACCGTCTGCAATGCTGAGCTGGAACTGTCTCCTGATGGCCAATTTTCCAACTCTGTCAAAACACTTCAACTGCATAATAAATAATGCATATGGGCATTCTCTGATCAACTATAAACCCAAGAGGAGATATACATAATCTGAAAGTTTTACTAGTTCACGGGTGGTTTTGATCATCAGAGGATTTGCCAAGTTAAATCAACAGAGTGTGGGGAAGAAGTATTTCCTGACAACAACTTACTTGGCAGACTCCAGAGCAGGACATGACCCAAAATGTTGCGTGTGGCACACCAGTGGATCAGTGGCCCGGGAGCTCACCCACCAGCACTGGGTGCCTGCAGGTGGCTGCAGCTCAGGGACCTCACTGCTCACCCGGAGCTGGCAGCGAGGAACCATGGCCAGCCCCAGGCAGCACGTGCCCACAACAGCAGCCTGGTACGTTTTGATCAAGTTATCAGGGTCAGATTCAGTTTTCTGATACACAGGTGTCAGATGTGCTAGGGCGATAAACAGCCACCAAGATAAGATTGGGTAAGTTTCCTGAATAGTGTATAAATCTTGGTTTATGGTTGTATCAAAGGAGTCTAGTCCCTTTGTTTGAAAAGTCTAAGAAGGTGTACATTCAGTATCTCATGTACTCTAAAAGTTGAGACTGCAGCCAGAATTAAAAAAAATGTTACATTTCTTATTTTTAAAGACCTCATGACTTCTGCCAGCCTAACTCAGGATTTCTGAATGCTTGGAGCTGGCACTACCCTCATTTCCATTACCACACAGTCCCTTTTCCGGCTCCCCTTAGCCAGCATGGTGCTCTTCCCTGTCAAGAAATGCCAGGGTAGATAAAGCGAGCTAACAGCACTCCCCTCACTCCTTCCTGTTCCTCAACAGAGGAATCTTGCAGTGAGGCTGTGGTTTCACAGGAGCTGGTGCAAGCGGCCCCCCACTGCTGCCACCCCTCAGTGAGGGGGATGTGAGCATCCCTGGATGCACTGCCAAGTACCTGCTTCTGCTACCTGGGCAGCCAGGCTGAAAAATACCTTTCTTTTTTCTTGTTTTGTTTGGTGGTTTTTTTCTTTTTTTACCTGAATGATCTTTAACTAAGACCTGTTCACTGAGCCAGCTCATTGCACAGCCACAGAAACAATCCTACCAGGCGTGGTCAAGGACAGCACGGGGCTGGGAGAGAGGGGTGGGAGTCACGGGACTGCTTCCGCTGGCCGCTGCCAAATGCATGTGTGAGAGCACATCCTGTTAGCGAGGCTGGGATGGCTCTGGGCATTCACAGCTTGACCTAGAGCCCTTTGTTCCTTGTTAAATGTGATTTTTAATTACTATCATAGATAGAAAATGTAATTTTTTTTTTCTTATTGAAACTGTGTAAAGAAGCTGTGAGATAGGTGGTGACTTTGCATCAAAACAGACACTTTTGTGCAGGACACAACATATTTCCTTTGAAATGTACAGGAAAGTGATATTATTCACCTCACCAATTCCATATCTATCTGGTTCCTCATTTGTGATCCGCAGCTATCCTGCTTCTGTTCAACTCATTGATTCAAAACATCAATCTTAAGCAAACTCTGGAGAGCAAATGAGGAAATCCTCACTGTCCTTTTTGTAATATAAGCCTAGATTTTCTTTCCTTTCTTCCAAAAAAAATTTTAAAAAGAAATGTAAGTTCTTTTTCTTATACCAGTTTGATTTAAAAATACCAGAACTATTCTATTTGTATTCACACTGACATATTTGGTGCTGTTTTTAAATACCCTTATTAAGTCTAATCATCCTCCCTAAAATATATTTGCATTTAACAGTGTTTTACAGCACCCCACAGCTTACTCTCTATGATATATCAAAAGAAATATGTGATGCTTTCTTTGCTGTCTCCCACAGCAGACTAAGGAAGAAAACAGCAAACAATTTTCTCCTCTGGTATATGTCCCAAAGACAGTTTAAGGGGGTCTGTGGTCTTTTCTGCGATTATATTTGATATTTACACTCAGTGTTCTAGTCCCCTTCGGGTTAAGAAAAAAACCCACAAAACCCTTAATTTGAAAACATGGTGTGTATTCCAATCATTTAATTGCATGGGCAAGGTGTGGGAAGGGGTAAATTAACTTGGGATGGCAAGAGACAAAGGACTATCTAAAAAACGACTAGCTCTCCAGTACCATCACCTCTCTCTTCATTTGTAGCACATGACAAATCTGGATGGGATCCTGTAGCCCTGAGACCTGAGGATAGATCCCTGAAATTCTCGGGAAACTGAAAGGCAGAGACCTGGTATTGGAGACTTTTCTCCAGAAGGATGTCACAGCTGCCCTCCAGAACGTGAAGCTGTGTTTCTACCTGCAGAAGCAAGAGCCAGCACTGGGTTAGCTTCTGTCCTTGTAAACTGCCAGGAGGTCGTCAGTGTGCCCCTCTGGGCAGGGGAGCTGGCAGCCCTCGGGTCTCACAGGCTGTGCTCAGCTGCACCTACACATCTTGTAACACGAGCAAAACCATACTTTTTCATCATTTCACAATTCCTTATTGCATAATACGCACACTTTTTTATGGTGTTAAATCTGCATAGCCCACATAAAAGTATATATCATGTATATATATAAATATATATAGATTTTAAAAAATTGTTATATTTATCTAACAACTGAAATGGCTTCTAAAAAAAAAAAAAAGTACAAGTCAGGTTTGTCAACCCTCTTCAGCATCTGTGCATTAGCTTTCCAGGGCAAAATTATCTTGAAGGACTACACCTACTTTTTGGCACAGAGTTAAAAAAAAAAAAAAAAGAAGTGTGGAGTCCTGTCGACTTTATGTTGCAGTGCAAGGCTGGCTGGAGTAAGAGCTGTAAGGTGGCTGGGACATCCTTGAAACTTGAGCAACATCCAAGTACAGATTGGAGCTCTCAGCAGTTGTTGCCATTGTCAGAAATTATCTGGCTGTTGTAGTCTATATCCTCAGACTTGGGGACAGGCAAGTGCATGGTTTTGTACCCTGCTTGCTGGAATATGGATTTTGCCCTGCTGGCTGTACAGTTGCATTTGGACATTTGCTTCAAAATGGAAAAGAAAAAACTCTTGAGCAATCTGCTGCTAGCAGAACCACGTAGTTCAATGTAGTCAGAGTGCTGCTGCACCTTATTTCCAAAAACACAAAGTAAGTGACTACATTTTGCATGCAAGTATCATAAAATACTGAAGTTCAGTTTCTAGGGAAAGAACAAACCTATTAGATGATCAAGGGAATCTATAACAGAGAACTGATCAAGATAAATCTAAAAGAACAATGTAAATCCATTAAGCTGGTAATTGCCTACATGTGATAAATTTATTTTAGTTACTACACTTTTCTTGTAGTAATACTGACACAGCACTATCAAATTTAGGGCTGTGTTTCATGTCTGCTCCATCCCAGTGGGACCTCCGGCTGAAATACTGCTCCAAGGAATACAGCACATAATCAGTCCCTTTGAAACTGCTTCAGGAATGCTGAATCCATATAAGTGCGGATGCCAATTATGCTAATGAAACTGCAATGGGCCCGTGGTGCTTGCTATCCTCTAACAGTGCTGTAAAACTACTGTCACACTCAGCAACTAAATTTTTGTAGCATACGACCACGCAGAGTACTGAAATTTGCTGCGTGGTGGAGGTGATGCCACATGTTCCCCAAACCTAATCCTGCTAAAAACACAAAGCAAGCAACAGGTAACTGTAGAAAATCTGGGATATTTTTTTCTATGTTCACTTTCCTACTTGTTCTATATTCACATCTCCAGAAGATGCAAGGCTAATGCAAATAATATTTATATTGCCCTACTTGCTTTTTCCTTGTTTCCCTCCAAGGCAATGCTCCATCTGAAGAGAAGGCACCGGAAAACCATTGTGGGCTAGCAAAAGTTCAAGTTGCCCCTGAGAAAAACCAAGGCACATCCTTAACATCTTGTCTCCCTTTCCTCTTTTGGGCTGATAAGATCTCATGCCTTGGCAAGACATTTCTTTGGGCTCAGGCAGGACCAGTCACGTGTGGTTTCTCTTCTCCTCTCTTGTGTTCTCTCACACAGCCCTACAGCAGCAAGGATAACTCTTCTTCCCAGGCAACAAGTGGGGGTTTCAAAGTCTCTCTAGTCAATGGCTACATCCCCTCCCCTTTGTCTTTACTGCCTGGCAATGTTATAATCATCTCTGCAATACAGCACAGGCCAAGGTACCAATCAGTTCATGTGAACAACAGTATTAAGGCTACTATAAAACCCCACTGAGGGCACTTTTAGGGTGTGGTGGGAGTAGTTAATACAGATCATGAGAAGACACAGACAGGAATATGGATTCATCAGGAGTAATAGCTTTCACACATTATTAGTCAGGATAAAGAAAACAGCAATGGAAGGTTGACCAGTCTACGTTATTGGGCTATTAGTTCTTGCATCAGTGGAAAGTCCTGCCTTACTATTTTTTTTCCCCATTGAATCCTATCAGCACCCCTACAGTTCCAGGACTGCTGTGTTTCAGCAGTGCTTCATCCCTTCTTCATGCACACTTATTACAAATACTACAGTCTCAGGGAAACAGCTTTGAAATCACTGTTGCTGCAAGTGCATCTGCCTTCAACTCTGTCATCACTTTGCAGACCATGACAATTGCAGTCCATAATATTTTTGTAAAATCAGTGAAGACTACAAATGTTAATGTTTTGCTTAGTTCATACAACAATACTATGCCATCGTGTTTTCCCATCCTTTCATCTGCCTTTGAAGGGACATCTCACTAATGACACTAATTCCATGATAGGTGACCGATGCTTGGAATTACTGTGGCAGATAATGGTTGGCAGCTTTGTTGGGGATAGACTTCATTCTCTGTCATGCCTGCAAGTCCGTGCTAATGTTCCTCCCTTACTTCACAGGGCATTAGTTGAAGAGCACAGACAGCCTATGGTGGGAAGGTCCTTCAGCTCGCAGGAATCGCCTGTTCCTCTGCTGCACCACAGGCTGCAGATGAGTTCATGAAGCAGTTCCTAAATCCTTGCCATTTAGAGCCTGTCACTTGAAAGTGTAGCTCCACAAGTCCCAAAATGAGGTAGAAATTCTGATCTTGTCATGTTTCCTAACACTTCCTGTGCCTTTTCTTGAGCCAGAGCCCTGAGATGTGCTATGATACTTGATCTTTAGGCTGCTTAGATATCCCAAACATGAAGTAATTTCCAAAATTAAGTCTCCTGACACTGACATTGCCACAAAATGCTGGCAATGTTCAGATAATGAATATTTATTTTTCCCCAAGAGAAATTATGAAAATATTAAAAGTACTTATTATTTGCTTAACTTTTTCTATATTATTATTTCTCTCTTACATGCAGCTCTATTTTAACTTAATCATGTTTGCCTTCTTCTCAGTACTCTAGAAGAAGAGGGGCAAGGACATAACATCCCAGCATAGCAGGCAGACCCTTCCCTCTGCATTTCACTGTCAGCTTCAGTGTCCCATCCTCAGCCCTGAACTGGCCTTGGATATTATGAGAGGTTGCTGCAGCCTAGGCTTGAGGAGCACGCTGAGCAGCAACAGCTAGGAGGTGTTACATTGTGCCTGTGTTTGTGAGGATCATCTTGTTCCTCTCTATGCTCTGAACTGTTCGCTAGAAACAAAAATGCCCTCCGAAAAATCTCACAGTCATACCTGGAGTTGTGAAGATAGGTATAAAGAGTGCAGAAATATACAGCTGAGCACATGGAAAACTCAATAGTTGTGTGGGATTTGCCCATACCTTACGCTATTTGAAGCTTGAGCATCGATTTCATCATTCCTTCCTTGCTACTCACTGCTGCCACCACGTGTTACCACGATTTTGTGTTTTTTTCTGAAATATTACTGCCCCTTGAAATAGAATCGTGTGTTCTGCCTTGGGTGAGAAGGACCTGGAATTTGGTAAGGCAGTACCCGAGAGAAAAGATGTGAAATGGGCAAGCCATTCCTTGGAAGACTAGACATTGCTGGAAACAGTATAACGAATTTCAGAAGAGCCCCATATAAGCCAAACTTCAAATTCTGAATTGAGGATTCACGCTATTTATTGCCAGTAGAGTTTATGGATATGTGTTAGGAAGTGCCAGGCTAGTGCAAGCGCAAGTACATACACTGACAGTCTCTCTTTCTCTCCCCACCATGCCTTCTGCTTGCACTTGGATCTTTTGTCATGCTTTTTGGGGATGAAAACTGCATTAATAATGAACAAAAGTGGAATGAGCTCAGGAAAGCACTTTGTTCCTAATGCTCATGATCTGGTAGCATGCCTGTTCCCTCGGGAATGAAAGGCAGTCTTAACAGTTTGGGCTTAAAAGGAGTATTTGTGGATATTTTTACTGTCAGTACAAGTGACTAATTAAATCATTATTAACGTTTGCTGTGTCTCCATGATGCAAAACGTGGATAAGTTTTACCCATACCATTACACACTATTAAAAACAAGTGTGGCTCAGACCTAATAGGACAACAAATTTCTACAAGCCAAACTTCCCCCAGTGTGTCTTGGTTCTCCGCTAAATTTATTTCATCTTAAATAGCTCGTTAAGGATGACTTTTAAGTGACAATCTGTTGATAGCTAATCACAAGCTTGCAGCATATCATTTCAAAGGAATGTCTCGATATGCAAGTTAAGGTTAGTGTAACAATTTGCTGGTTTATGGTCTTGTTGAGGGAAACAGGGAGCATATGCACTGCTTAGCTGTTCTCTCTTCCCTCTGTCTGGCAAGGTCTGAAAGCACATGCCTAGGTATAGATGCAGTGTTACCAGTTCTCACATTGGTTAATGTGTTACCAGCACGTACTCCCGGGCCAAGGAATGATTTCAGAATATCAGTTTGCATTTAAAACATAAACTCAAGTTAATTTCCAGCTTTTGTGATCGAGATAATGGATGGTTAATCCTAGCTTCAAGCCAAGAATGATGCTGAAGATGTGACATTGTAGCCACTCCTGTTTCTGAGAGCCTGCTTATGCATATGACACTGATGAAAGTTTGTCTTAAGTCAGCGGTCCTCTGCACACACGTGCTTGCAGCTGAACCTGTGTCTATATACCTTGCTGGATCAGCGTGCTGGGGAAGGATAGGGAGCTAATCCTCGGTCAGGTCCAAGAAGGAGAGGAAATGGGAAAGACACAGATATGAAGGTCTGATCTTACTTTGGACAAATTGTAGCCTATTTAGAAATTACTTCTGCTTTTGCACGTGATTTCATTCCAGTGCCTATAAGGTGGGTTTTGAGGAAACAGAACCAGTGTTTTCACAGAGGTGCATGGCAAGGGCATGTGAGAAAACAGATGTAGCTTGAAAGAGGAGATGCTCTGCCTAGATATAAGGAAACATCATGGGACAAATTAAGCATAGGAAAGCGTTGCCCAGAGAGGCTGTACAGTGTGTGTCTTTCTAAAGACCTGACTGTTTAAAGCCCTGACTGAGGACTCTGGTCTACACTCATAGTTGACCCTACCTTCTGAGTAGGTTGAACAGAGCCCTCCAGAGGTCCCTTTCCACTTGGATTATTCCGTGATAAGCCAGCAGACTTAGTCTTTTTGGACTTTGGCAAG
>WBMZ01018014.1:0-28513 GCA_013400975.1 Atrichornis clamosus | reverse complement strand
CACAAACCCACCACACAAGGCAATAGAGAATCAGTCACGAGTGAGGAGATGAAGATCACTTGAAGACCAGGCACAAAAACAAGCACAATCAGAAATAAGTTTTCTGATGAATTACACAAACTAGAACTAGTAACAATGCTGAATAGCTCTGCCCTGTTTGCTAAGAAGATGTTCTAGAAACAGCCCTTTCCAAAGTAGTAGACAGTTACAGTTTATTACCTAGATGAGCATTATTTTGCTTGCATTGACATATTTCCATCTGCTGTTTTCTTTACTTCAACTGTACGTGTTATCATAAGTTGTTTGTGGACTATTAAGCAGGATAGAACTGGCTAAAAGGTGCACTATTACCTAGCTCAGCTGGGTTTATGAGGAGGCAGCAGTGTGATTTGGAGATTATATGCATGTTCAGATATGCATGTGCTGTTCTAAATACAGAGAAAAACAGTCATAGAGAAATCTATAGGCTTCAGAAGCAGGGGAGAAGTCCATAACTAGGAAATGACAACTGAAATGGCTCATTCTCAAGACCTCTACTGTACAGACTTTGAAGTGTATTCTAAAATCAAGCAATGTTGCCTTCCAGTGCAATCTGTGAATAATTTATTACACACACTGAACCTATTTATATACAAAGATCTTGTGGAGGAGAGAGGATTGTTTGTACTGAAGTACTAGATGTATATATTGCTGAAAACTTACAATATGTAACAGCAACTAAACTGGGAGGTATCTCAAAATAATATTGCTAATAAATGTGATTTTGAAAGGTATTAATGTTCTTTTATATTCTGTTATTGTTTTGAATTACAGTATATATTGTCAGAAATGGGCATTTCAAAAGTACACTTTCACTAGTACTAGTACTATCTTTCATAAAACTCACTGGCAAAACTTTAACAATTTTTGTAGCAGTAGTAGTAGTAGTATAAAAACAGCTCTGAGATAAATTCTGTTTTCTGAACCACTCTCTCTCTTATTCCTTTTGTTATTATTCTTTGTTTTCTCTTGGCTTAAATTGAAGCATTCACTGATGAAATATATTAACTGTATTTAGAAGTCTCACAGCTAATTTATCAATGAAAACAATCTAGGAATCATAGTAGATAGGAATTAAAGTGCTTGTTCTGTCCTTAACTGTGCCTGAAGGCACAAATCAACTTGACAGATCTACAAGCAATCACTTTTTGAAGTGGAAACTCCAAAGCCTTATAGGCAATTTATTTTAGTTCTTTATAATCTTCACCCTTAGGAAGTTTCCAATAATACGTAGCAGAAAACTTCCTTTCTGAAATCTGAACCCTTTAATTCTTGCCCGATCTTACTTCACTATGATGAACAGTTCCCTTCCATTTTCCTGCTGGCTTTTATGTATTTGAAAAAAATAGTGTTCTCTGAAAGTCTTTTTTCTCTTCTCTTTAGGTTAGATAAGCCAAATTGACTCAGTTATTTTCCTCCTATTTCATTCAAACTCCTTCACTTTTCAAGGTGTAGTCTATTGGTGTAGTGTATTCTGTATCTCTGGCCAGCTTGGAGAGATGTTCTATGTCTCATCGTATGAAATTCACCTGATCTCTAATTTTGTGCAATAGAATCTGAAACACTGTGCATACAATGGGTCTACCCATGCTCAAAGTAATCCTACGTGTTCCCAGTGACTGAATGGCACTGACAAAATTATAAACTAAATACCCTTTTTCTTTCATCAAAACTGAGATGTCACACGGTTCAGTAAGAAATGCCAATTACACTGGTTTACATGTCAATATATTGATGATTGTCACCTTGATGTGCAATTTACAGGTACAGTTCTGATTCTCATAGTAATTAAAAGCAAATCATTCTACGTGTCCTACTATTAAATATATGCAAAACAGAAATAGGAAGGAATATTAAGCGCTGCATGCTGATAGGCTCCTCTTCTGTTACTACAGCAACCACAGTAGTCCTCAAAATAGGCAAGGTACTCTATCCTCAGAGAAAGTCAGATAACATTTAAAATTTTGTTTGTTTTTTACTAGCTGGATAATGAAAACTCAATCCTCAAACAAAATTAAGTTCATATGTGCTCTAGAGTATATGAAATACAAAATAAATTTGCACACACAACAATGACAGTTTCTAAAAAGAGAAATAATAAATTGTATCTGAATGGTAAGGTTTTTAAAATTTAACTTATTGGTTAAATCAGTTGCAGAAAAGAGATTATATTTCACCACTAACTTATCATTTTGGAATTTCTCCCTGATGTATTTTTCAAGGTTGTATCAATCTATTTGTTTTAGAAGAGGAACTTTTTAGACCTAGTCATTAAAATAACCCATTCCTAATAGATCACTGTTAATTCAGGGCAAAATCTTGTACAAATACAAGAAATACAGGGATTTGAAGCTCAAATGCAATGTCTTCTGGCTTTTGATAGGTCAGACTTCAGATTCAGGTTCAATATCATTTGATATAATTCTAAACCATATAATCAACTTATTCAAAATACTTACCTGATGATACACTAACTTCTTAAAAAACTTCTTAAAAATGTTGCATCCAATTAGAACCATAGTCAATGAACTATATATTTATTCCATTTTAAGGGATAAAAAAATTAATTCTTTTAGTTTTGATTGTTAACAGAAAAGCAATTTATGACATTCTTTTTCAAAATTAAAAGTGAGTTTTGCCTGAGGAAGGATATTTTAAGTCCTGAGTAAGATGGAGATTTGGTGTATCCTGGTTAATTTTTTTATAGAAAGAAAGATGAAGAATATGTTAATGACCAGTGGCAAGCAAGCACTATGTGATTGCTCAATCACTATATATGAAGAAAAGAATAAAGATTGACATTTGCAGAGAATTACCCACATATGTTAAATCAATATAAAGCAAATACACTCCTAATCATGGATAAAATATTTAAGATCTCCATATTCATTCAGCTCTCTTAAGCATTTCATTTCTAAGATAACAGCAAAAACTAATTAAAATGCTTTGGGTTTATTTTCTTTTTTTTTGTACCAGTCTGCAAAGAGAGCACAGTATGTGCACCATTCCTATATGGTACATCTCTTTCATCTTTTATAAAATAGTTAGCAGCAAACAAGGATCACAAAAACTATATTCTCACTGCTTTCTCCCCTTTATTATAAACAAATTAATCCTAAAGTTCTTTCAACAGTAATTTTTGCTTATCTATCCAAATCATGACCTGTACCACAGGTATGTACAACATCCTGGTTTTAACATGGGAATTGAATTGCTGGTACTTGGCACGGGACAGGACAGGCAGAGGACAGGCACAGCAGTGCTGGGCAGGAACTCAGCACACCCCAGCCCCTCCTGCCCACCCGCTGCAGCACCGCCTGCTCGCTGCTGCTGCTGCTGCTGCAATCCACCGAGCACAATGGGATCAGCCTCCGCAAGCCTGCTCCTGCCCCCGGGCACACCGCCGGAGGGTGCAAAGTCAGAAACAGGCTCTGTGAGGGCTTCTAAAGGGCTCTGCATTTGATAATATCTGCTCCGAATCCTGCCTCTCAGTGGTAAAAGTACCTCTGACTTCAGTAAGAGCGGCACTAGGTCAGTCTTGAGCTGTCGGGAGAATTTCATTCTGCCATACAAACAAACAGAATGTAAGCAGGAGGCAGATAGAATACCTCTGAATTTTATACAAAGGGCCTGGGCTTTTCTTATGTATAGGATGAGCTTAATGCCTTAAACAGGCACCATATTCATCATGTCCTTTTGTAGACAGAAAGAAACAAAAGAAAAAAATAATTTATACAGATCATACAGGGAATTTTTTCTAAGTTTGGAAATTTGGATATTTGGATATTTGCAGTTTTATGGTGAATCCACCTAGGATGAAATAAAATTGGTAGTTGTTAAAAATTCAGCCAAAATAATAAAGTAATTCATGAATCTATCCAAAACTGTGGACACAATTCTCAAACTCATCCAGATACCTTAAGCTCAGATATCTGGTCTTACAATATTCTTGTTAGGTAGTATTCAGATTCTAAAGTGTGAATCTTACTCTGAACCATTCAACCTTCTGATTTATCTCAGACCCAGAAGAGAGAGTTTTGTTTGGCTTGGACTATTTACCCTGTTGGTTAGTCCCTGGCCTTTCAGACACTTTGCCTTTACAGCCAACTTCAATCTACAAAGTCCTGCTGCCACCAATCATCTGGTGAATCTGATTGAAATTCCATACAGACACCACGAGTGAGAAACAGCGTGTGGAGGGAAAACCTGACTAGTAAGAAATATTTCAATGATAATTGTTTTTTTCTAGAAATAACACCACGGACATGCAGGAACACTACAAAAAACAAGGCTATTAATTGATAAAGATGTGTTTGCCTTTCAGAGAGATGTTGTTTAGTTTGCTATATAATGCCATGCTCTAGGAAAAATCAGAATGAAAGAAGTTGCCAAAGATACTAATTAAATATTGTCAAGCCATAAGATGGAAATTTTATAAACAGCTAACACAGGACACAACTAGAAAAAGGCAGATGCAACTTAAGGGATCAGAGTTTGCTAAGTTGAGAATGTCAAAGACGACTTGAATGAGTCTGTGGAGCTCAAAAATAAAAATCAGCCAGATGTAGAACCTAGAGAATAGATGTTGGATATACTTACCCTATATCATACTTTTAATATTGAACATTTTAAAGTATATTTATAATAGCAGAAAGCCATTTATATGTGCTTATTACAGTGCTTAAGAAATTCTTTGGACAGTTGAAATTATTTAGTCCTCAACCCTAACATTCATCAGTAACCTATGTATGCTTACGAAAGTTATGTTCCACTGTGCTTTTTTCCTAAAGTAACTCATAATTGAGTAGGCAGGAAATAAGCATTATGTAAACCAGCTAATATAACAGCCAAAGATTATAACTTATGGGCAAGAAAAGGTTTGTTTTGATAAATTTTTGAAAGGGAGTAGAAGCAGCAGGAATATGTGAGCCTTCAAATTCCAGTTGCTATAGCAACTGGTGGTATTTTTAGCTATCATAACAACTTTAACAATTGTAGAGAATATCAGGGCTGTTCTCTCCAAATATCAGCACTGATCTTTCCCTGTTTTTGCAAATAGAAGTCCATATGTTGCTGCAGCACAGGAAATTCTAAATTGTGTTTTGCATATATAAAATAACTTGCATGACATTTTGTCAGCTTTGCCTTACAGCAGGGGGAAAAAAAAAAAAAGAAAACAGGCCAGAATCATTTGACCTTTAAATTCAATTATTGAAAAATTAGTACTAAGTCTTGAAACTTTATGAAATTCACTCCTTTCTAAACCAGTTATGCTTTTTTTTTTTTGCTTCTGTAGGTATTGGTAGTCATAATCTTCCCAATCTGATGTCCTTTTAGGACACCTGTGTTTAATTCCCTATTGTTCCCTTCCTACTTTACAGCTCACAATAATTTTCTAAGTCTAAATTAATTTTCCACAAACTCACAAGAAGAAGGAATTTCAAAACACAAACCAAAATTCCACAATCATTTTCTTGTTATACCTCACACAGGGCATATTCTTCATCCTCTATGGAAAACCTTATGAAAGACATTTTTTGGATTTGTTTCAACTTCCTTCCTATTTCCAGTACTTCCTATGGGTCAGATTATGGCTGAAATCCTGATTCCAAACACCTGTAAAGTAGGGCAAAGGCAGTTGCTTATAGCAGTCTACTACTTCTGTATATATAAAATGTATGTTGAGTTATGGCTTTTGATTAAGGGTACAATTTATTTGTTCTTCACTAAATGCGCACAGCCCAGGAATCACACCTATGACAGTGTAAGAGTAAAATTTAACCAGTCTTGCTGCCAGCAATAAAAACTCCAGAAACGCATCATATAGTGTAGAAGGCACAATTTCTATCTTCCATAAATCCCAACTTTAAACCAAGGCAATCATCATAAGTAGAGTGTGATTACACACCACCTGAACCTTAACCACAGTTTAAAACAAAAGGTTGGACGCTGCTTTACCTGTTGCTTTTTCCTTTAAACATGACCTCACATTTAACCAAAACAATGTCCTCCGAAACACAGCTTGGTGGCCCAAGCTAAATTCCAAGAACACAAATGAAAGAGTTGAAGGGTACCTGGTACATACAGGGGCTTGCTGGTAAAACACTTGCTGTAGAAGAAATAACAAGAACTAATAGCTGTGTCTTGCCTAACTTTATGTTGGCCTGTAATATTTCTGCAGATGATGCCAGAGAAAGCAAAGTGCATTATAAGACTTGCATACATTTACTATGACCACAGAAAATTACAAGGGGAAAGTATGTAGGAAATATGATATCTTTTCAGTATCTGCCTTATTTTTTAAGATATAAAATGCTATTGACCTACAAACCAATATATAATTTACATCCAATTTTATAAACAGCCATAGATATTTGTCTTCTGAAATAATCTGAATAAATCATAGATGTTTATGTTCTCAATTAAAATGAACAACAATATAAGCATGTCTATTAACAAAATTCCAGGACAAATCAAACACAACAAAGGGTGACAATACTTTGAAAGCCGTCCATGTGCCCTCTCAATTCCCAATTTTTTTTTAAAGCTTTATAGGTAAGCAAAGCCCAGCCCAATTATGCAGACATTGCATAACCCAAACTGAGGTTATACATTAACCTGCTGTGGCACGTGGTCATATTGCCCTGAGACATTGGGAATAGGGATTCACAGTCGTTAGTATGTAGCAGTTTATTTTCACATGGGTACATGGACTGCAAGCCAGCCTGTAGCCAGCAACATCTCCTTACAATATCTGGCCAGCAGTCAAGGTTCATTCTCATCACCCACAACTGATAACCCATTATATCTAAATTGCCTTGGTCTTACAGTGCTGCCAAGAATAGCAGTCTGCTCTGCTGCGGAAACATAGGAGCAAACCCCACCAAAGTCAGCCAGACCATCCACATGTTCAAGACCGATCCCTCAACTGGGACTGCAACCCCTTGGCTGGTCAAGCTCCTTGCTGCAGGAGGTCAACATGACCAACAACTTTCAGCTTTAAGCAAAAGCTGCACTTTGCCCTTCAAATATATGGCAAACGTAGGTCTGCAATTACTTTTTACTAAAATAAAGCTGTATTTTCTGACTTTTCTCATAGACTAGAGTGAACTATTTTAAAAAGCTATTTTTGGCACAAGAAAGTACAGCAGAAAGAGGCTATTGAGAAATATATTCAAAGATCAATTCTGCCAAATTAATCTGTGGAGTTCCATTAACAACATAATACAATAATTATTTACTGAACTTGAAATGAATTCACTTTGTCCCCGGATGTATCTTATCTGTTTAATTTCTAAAACAAAATGCTAATCAAGTTTTAGCTCTAGAAAACAATATTGAAATGCTGGAGAACAACTTTGGGATTTCTTTTGCCTCCTGCACTGAGCACTACTCTGTCTCCTTTACAATAGGCACTGCTTCTTGGATGAATTCTTACATTTGGAAGCAAACTCTTTGATCCAGATGGATCTATGTGCATGAATAAGGCAAGTTTGGCAGGAAGATAGTTGCACATTGTGGTAAATCAGTGAGGGAAGACACCACGTCATCATATATGATTCAATAGGCCAAAAATAATCTGACCTCAGAATTTACAATTAAATAGCTACATGTGCAAACATATTTAATGTGAGGAAAATTATTTTAAAATGTATCTGTTCACAAATTGAATCATAAACAAGTCTAATTTTAATACTTTTGTGGTCAGAAAGCATGGAACCACACAAAGTACAAAATTCTGTAATTATTTTTTCATGAGTTTGGGGAGAGCATTGTTTTGTTGGGTTTTTTTAAGTATCTAAAGCCCTTTTAGAAGTCATCAGGTAACTAGAGAGCAGTAGTACCATATGATTTAGGCAAGAAGTCAGAAATAACAAGCATAATGAGGATGGCAAATATTCAATATTCAATTTTCAGAGCAAGCTGTTTGAAGTCACATTTCTGTGAAGACAGAAAATTCTTTCCCAAAAATATATGTTCAGTAGATTTTAATAATAAATACACCTGGGAAATTAGTAATTCACACTTTTAAAGAAAAATATTTCTCAACTCCAAATATATCAAATTTTCTCTTTGTCAAAAGATCTAAGCAAATTACCTGGTTTTGTATTGTTTGTGGCTTTTTGTTTTTTTTTTTAAGTAGGACAACTAATTTCACAGATCAGCAACCTTATTTTCCTGCTCTAGTATTTGTCCAAATCACATCATTTAAAAATATAACTCAAAGACCAGTAGCAATGATTTTGTGACAGAGGTGAAGCAGGTGAATAGTTGTTCACAAAATACTACCTTGAAAAACAGGTTGTTTTTCAAACCCTAAAGTCAGGACCTGTGTTCTAGCTCCACTTACTACTTATGGTTTTGTGGTTTTTTTCTTTCCCACATGGTTAGAAACTGTATTTATATGAGAAGTTTATAGCTTTAAACTTGCTAAAGAGATACCAATCACAGAGAATCAAAGATGAACACTACAATGATTACATGTGCTGTTAGCTTATATGAAGACATAATAAAATTGTACCTAGTAAGTCTGCCAGTGAGCTGTGAGATCTGATGCTCCCAGTCAGAAATATCACCATTTTTTCCAGATGGTGTTGATCTACTTATTTGGGAGAAATGTCAGCCATCCCATACAAAGATAAAATACATCTCTTCAAGAAAACATCATTTCACGGCACAAAACTTTCTACTTTTATGTCTTATCTTTTCAGCACAGTTGTATTTAATGATCTCTTCGACACAGACTAGAAAAACAGATATAGGAGAAATTAGTTGAGACCCAAGACAGCAATAATTTGAATTAAAAAGAAGATAAATCTATAAATGTAAAAGCTTCAAAACAAAACTCAGTGAAAAAAAGAAAACCTCTACTTTCCATAAATGCCACTCTTTTGTTTTCTGAAATTAACAGAATACCTAAAAGTTCTGTTACAGAAATAAAAAATCCACAGTTGATTGCCAAACTCACATTTATCAGAACAGCATGAATCAAAGCAGCTTGTTTTGTCTTGCTTTCACTGCATTTTAGTTAAGAGTTTATTTTTCCCTTGGTTGTCATGGAAATATGTACAGAGCAAATTAAAGCAGATAAAGCACTGCTGACTAAAAAATTAAGTTGTTCCTTCTCAGGCTGTGCTGATTAATGCTTTCTGAGATACTTAGGAAACTATGGCATTCATATATCATTTGACACTAATTTAAAAGTACATTTTATGACACTAAAGCTTTATACAGTTGGTTGTCCAGCTACTACAGAAATGTTTATTGGTTTTCCCAGAATTCAACAAGGCATTTCACATTTTAGCAATTTTCAACATTTGCAGTGATTTGAAATGCTCTTTCTGGAGAGGAACCAAAGTAAAAGAATAAGAAGAAACTCAAAGGTAGAGAAAGATAAAAAAGAGAGAAGGAGGGACAAAAAGAAACAGAGAAAGAGTGAAAGGAAGAAAGAAGCACAAGCTCACTGTTTCCATTTATAAATTTTAGCATCTTTGTATGTAAAGATTCTTCCTTTCCAATTATTTTCAGAAAAGGTCAAGGAACATACTCATTTTCCTATCATGAAAAGACTCCAGACTCTCCTTTCTTACAGCAAGTTCTTTCTCTCTGACCTGTGGAAAACTGAAGGGAGATACAGATAGATAGACAGATAGATAGATGTGACTTTATGGCTGCCAAAAAAAAAGATTGGAATATCTCAAGTACTCCTATTTAAATAATTGTGGCCCAAAAACTGTGTTCCTGTTGCTGTATAGCTTTTTCCTCTGAGCTGCCACAAGCTGGAGTATCCCAGTTTCATCTACAGTGTTAAATTGCCTCTCCCAAATGCTAAATCATTGCCAAGTTACCCTGTAACCATAAATGTTACCCTTAGGAAAGCCCTGAAGCATTACATTTATCCATCTGTCTACCTCTAACATAACCCTCTGACCTCCTATTCGGATCCCCACAAAGGCCATCCCTTACTGCTTTCCTGTTGTGTCCACAGGGGTCACTTGGCACAGGAGCACTGTGAGCAGGGCTCTTAGACCACAGCTGGAGACCGAGTAAAGAGGGGCAGCAGCAGATGTATAAGCATCAAGACATTTGGGAGGAGGATAGCCACCCAAGCTGTGCTTTCTTCCCCACCTCTCCTACACCAATCTATGGAAGAATGAAAGTAAAAGCTTGAACACACCTCACCTTTGGCAGTTCTAGGTGTATTTTGGTAGTGTCCACTGGTGGGATACCTTTCATGTGGTATGATAACCTGGATGTTGGTAATGAAGGAAATGAGATGACATTTTCTCTGAGAAAGATCCCTGCTGACAGCAGCCCTGAAGAAGCTCAGCTTCATTTTCTCTTACTGACTCTTATGGCCATAACTGACTTCCATGCCAATATAACTGCAGAGCCCCCTTGGTTGTCTTACTTGTGCTTCAAATTTAAGAATTTATATTGAGACCTACTTACTGCCAATGACAGTAAGTAGGAAAATGACACAGCTGGAAAATGACACAGCTTGGAGCAGCTGAAGCCTGATGAAAGTTAAAGGTGGCACAAGGGTGTGATGATGTGGGCTACATGATGTGGGATAATAAGGGACTCGATTGCTTCCAGATGTGATGTCCCAGCTGAATGGCAACTTAAGGTTCTTCTTCTAGCATGTGACACTCGTAAGGTAGACATTATAAAAGGAGATACGACCGGAAGGGCTCTGCCCAAGGTCCTGCATAAGCAGATGGAAACAAGGCAACCCTTGTTTGGTTCCCATAAGATCAGTGCAGTCAATAGGGCCATGTCTCTTATTCAAATTCAGCACACAGGAGTTTGAAGATGGGATTGATGGTTGGTATTTTCCATGGTTTGTTAGACAGATGAACTCTATAACTTTCTATAGTGTTAATGTGACATTTCCCTGGTCAGCAGGCCCTGATTAGTAAGCAGCACCTTAACAAGTTCCACTCCACAAGAGCACCTGAACACTTGAAATCAGGCAAGAAAGCAACTTCAGTTGAAAATGTCAGATTCCAGAATTACAGCAAATGCAGTATTAATCAAATCTTAAATATCAACATTCTAACTAAAGGAGGGGGTAGGAATAACCATGTTCTTTTCAGGTGATTCTAAACATTTGTACTGAGCGCAGTATAATTTTTATATGCATAAAACTACGTTCAATGTACTTACTTTTAAACTGCCCACTATATCAGTAAAAACCACCCTATTGTTCTCAGTATAATAATCCTCTCTTAGTAATGAATATGCACAATGAAAATGGATAGGAATTTGTTAAAATGATAATCTATTAAATCATATGTAACATGATTTAAAACTCTCTAAATTAGCTTTGGACCAAACATATGTTTTCTTATTGTTTTAGAATAAAACAGTTTCTGAAATTCAAGCATGCAAGACATGTATGAAGGATAATTGCTAATTTTCTATTCTTTTATCAAATAAAGAAAAAAACCCAGTATCCTGCTGATTACTGAAGACTGTAGATACAAAGTTCTCTCCAGGTGGGTATTATCATGTAGAGAAAGGAGTGGATAATGATGGAATTGGTAAGAGTCATAATTACAAGATGCTAATAGTTGGCATTTTAATTATTTGTATTTATTCAAGAAGACAGTTTGAATGCTGGGTTGCATAAGTACATCAGTGGCATAAATCCTTTTAATTATACACTCATCACACATCTTTCCACAATAGATTGTGCTTACAACAAACACCATCCAAAGCATTTCAGAGTGCAAGGACGATATAGCTGGGGACACTTGCAACTTACCACTAGTGAGATGTCATCACTGATCCAAAGTCTAGTTTATGCTCAACATTGGTTTAAGATTCACAGAATAACAGAATCAATTAGGTTGGAAAAGACCTCTGAGATCATCAAGTCCAACCTATGACTGAACACCATCATGTCAACTAGCCCATGGCACTAAGTGCCACGTCCAGTCTTAAACACCTCCAGAAATGGTGACTCTACCTCTTCCTGGGCAGCCAATACCTAATCACCCTTTTTGTGAAGAAATTCTTCCTAATGTTCAACCTAAACCTCCCTTGGTGCAGCTTTAGATGATGTCCACTTGTCCTGTTGCTGGTTGTCTGGAAGAAGAGGCCAACCCCTACATCGTCCTCATCTCCTTTCAGTTAGTTGTAGAGAGCAATAAGGTCCCCCCTCAGCCTCCTTTCCTCCAGTTTAAGCATACCCAGCTCCCTCAGCTGTTTCTCACAAGATTTGTGTTTCAGACCCTTTCCCAGCTCCATTATTATTCTCTGAACACACCCCAGCACCTCAACGTCCTTCTTGTAGTGAGGGGCCCAGAACTGAACACAGGCCTCGAGGTGTGGCCTCACCAGTGCTGAGTACAGGGGGACAATCACTGCCCCAGTCCTGCTGGCCACACTATTCCTGATACAGGCCAGGGTGCCATTGGCCTTCTTGGCCATCTGGGCACACACTGGCTCAAGTTCAGCCGCTGTCAACCAGCACTCCGAGGTCCTTTTCCATTGGTCAGCTTTCCAGCCATTCTGTCCCCAGCCTGTGGTGTTGCATGGGATTGTTGTGGCCAAAGCGTAGGACTCGGCACATGGTCTTGTTAAGCCTCATACAATTGGCCTTGGCCCATTGATCCAGCCTGTCCAGGTCCCTCTGCACAGCCGTCCTATCCTCCAGCAGAATGACACTCTGGCCCTACTTGGTGTTGTCCTCAAATCTGCTAATTCACACAGGATTTCTGAGGCATTTTGATTTCTCAGAAGAACATATGGTAAATACTGTTTTTTAGCTGCTTGTTAACTCAGAAGTGATGACGGGAATGTGGCCTTATTCTATTCCTGACCTTAGTTTGAAGTCTGGCAATGAGAGACACTAGACATAAATAGTCCTTAAGGGAACAAAAAACCTGCCACTGCTACTGTCCTATTCCCTGGCTGTCCTCTAAGTAAACATGCAGTATGCTAGCAGAACAAACATCTGCATTTCTGTTCTTCAGGCAGAAGTACTATGCCCATAAATAAACAATAATACATTCTAGCTCCCAGATTTCTTGGAGGACTAAAAATATATTTAAATTTAATTATTTTTAATAATGCTTACTTACATTCATGTCATCCAATAATTACTTTTAGTATCACTAGTTCAGACAATGTTTCTGAAACTAATAGAGGAAAATTAGGTGAGTCCTTCTTACAAATCCTGTCTCAATATTAAGCACATCCAGTTACAGACTTTTTACTCATGAAACTCCTCTTCTGCAAGTTCTTCAGAAGAGCACTCTTCATGTTCAAATTCTTTTCATGATTCCAAAATCTTAGTACCTTAGATAGCCAGTCTTCAGCAATCCATTAGATCTGTGAGAATGTTTGTAATGCCCATGAACTCACTCTGCTTTTTCTGTTCTTCAAACATAAACCCATCCAAATCAGGAAAACATCTGAACTCTAATTAAGAATTCAAAATGCCAACACAAATTCAATTTTTCAAATATGAAAAATTCAAGTTCTATAATACCATAAATTCCATGTGTTGCAAATCATTCCTTATTTAGCCACATTTCTTGAAAACGTTTAAAAATCCCTGGCAGTAAATTAATTTTCACTTCTTTAGCTTGAATGAACTTAGTACTATAATATCTCTCTATGAAGAATGGAGAATAAAAAAATTAAATACAAAACGCTAAAAAATGTTGATGAACTTGAACTGACCATAAGAAAGCATCTTTTCTTAACTCCAACAGGGAAAAGGATCTAACTTTGTGCTAGAGTACATATGCATTAAAATATGAGCCTGTATAGAGATTGGTCAACTCTAGTTTCAATTTCATTGGCAAATGGAAAAAGTATGACCATATGTAATTTGACATTCTGATATTCCTCTGCAAAGAAAAGACTTCCACTAAAGTATTTAAAGCTCAATATCAAATATTATTTCTGTACATTAACTAAAATAAAGACAAGGCTGCTCTGCCCTGAGAAATGTCCAAAGACACTTTCTGAGTTACTCTTATTTGCTTTTCAAATAGTGATTCAAAGAATATAGGTAATTAATCACTTCAGCTTATTTTGTTTAAAGACAACATTCAAAGATCTGCAATGTATTTATTTTAAAATACTACACTGAATATTGAAAAGGGCATTTTTTCCCTATAGTCTACACAAGCCAGAGAACAAATTTACACTCAGCTTTTAAGATCTTTCAAATCACTTTTCAACATATTCCGACAGATTTCTGTGCCAGATGGATGTGGATCAAGAATGTATAAACATATGGCAGAAATGGTAACCAATATGCTCCTAGAAGTGTATAATGATTCATTTCAAAATATGTATCCCAGAGTTATTAATAGTCTCTTTTTTGTAAGGCTCGTATTTTTGAAAGGTTGAGATTTAGAATAGCGTAGCTTACGTCAGTTTTCTCCAGTGAAGTACAAGCCCAGCAGACTCTGAATGATAACTGCCCAGAATGATTACAATGCCTAGTTACAGGCAGTAAAAGGCAATGAAATCATCCTGCATCAGCACATGTTCTGTCATCCTGAAGCAATTGAGATGCTTTATTTTATCCACCCTGTTTCACTGTCAACCAGTGACGTCAATAAACAACGAGAAATAATGGGCTTTGGTTTGCTTTAATTTACGTGTGCAAATAATGACGTATTTGATGTGAGTCAATATATACCCTGGCTGGGCTAAGTGTAAATGAGACCAGGTGACAGTGCCCTCATACTGCTCTTGGAATCCTTCAAATACAATATTAGGCAGTGAGGTAAAGATCTGTTATCAGGTCTTTCTCTCAGCACTCATACGACCCTCTTAATGATTTCCCCTCCATAGCCATTAGAATACGTATTAGTTCTACAACACCTTACTTCTGGAAAAAAGAACAACAACAACAACACCCCCAACAAAACAACAAACAAACCACCAACAGGGAATACATGGGATAAGAGAGAAATTGGTATCAGTATGTTTTGGAAGCCAACTTCACACCCTCCATCTCCATGCCTTCTTTGTGATGACTCATAAAGCAGCAAGTGCCAGATTTTTAAAAGGCATTTAGTACCTATGGATAATAATGTCATTAAGGACAAGGTGTCACCTGCTCAAATGCACTAGTAGATGACAGACTTGGCTTCTCAAATCTTATGTTACTTAAGGCCAGATGATCCAAATTAGCTCTTTGAGATGTAGCCATGCACAACACTTAATATTTGTCTTTCAACAGCCTCTGACATTGCAATGACTTACAAGTAATTGTTTTGAAGTAAATAACTACATTTTTTTCTCAGAAATCCTGATTTAAGAAGGAAGAATCAATATGACAAAACATCTTTATGTTTCCTTTTTCATCTAACTCCACTCACTATTTGTTGAGCCCACAGGCTCAACAAACCTACTCAACTGGTCACTATCTAATTTATCTTCATTAGAGAATGGCAAAAGTCCATTAACCCTCCTTCTGTAAGTTTTTTCTCCAATGTCCTCCTCTATCTGTCCTTCCAAGCACTAGGAATGTATTTATTTAATTTTGCTAACCGTCTATTTTTTAGATTTTGTGCTTACACATAGCCTTAGGAAAATTAACTGTTTTAATTTGAGAGAGTGCTCAAAATACAAACTGTATTTTCATTTTGCCATTTTATTTCCTCATGGTTTTTCCCTTTTTGGACTCCTACTAGCAAATGTCTAATAGCCATTGTTTAGTACCAAGCAGATAAAACTGAGATATACAACAAAAATTCAAAACAGCATAACTAAGTTTTACCTCTTTAGTTTCAGCACTACTTTGATATTCAAATACCCATGTTTTCAACTTTATTGGCTTTACTGCTGTGGCTGCTCACGCCCTAAGTGTTGGAGAGCTACAAATGCTGACAGGCTCACACTAAACTCTCTGCTGCTGGATAGAGTATTTGCAGATGGATATCTGATTAGCATATCCAAGCCCTCTTTAGTCTAAAGAGTTCAATAACAGCAGCTCTGAAACAGGGTAAGCATTTTAGGCATCCATGGAGATTAATGAATTTTCACCTATTTTGAAGAATAGCTATAGTTTCATTAAATTTGAACTAATCAAACAACACCTTCTAGATATGGCACTGATTAACTTGGGACATCAATATCTACAACTGCAACTAGAAAGTTCCTGATTATCCTAGTGAAAAATTGATAGAGATTAAAAAAAAAAAATCTGATACACTCTTATTCATCCCATTTTCCATCCTTAAAAAACTCCACTTCTCTCTGAAGTGCTAATGTGGTAAATCAGCATTTACCTACGCATTTCACCACTTGCACACAAAATTGTGTAATTAGTCTGTTGAACTGCTCTGTCACAGTACTGTCTCAGAACTAAAATGGGCTGTGAAGAGCTGGAGAGCTAAATCTTTTCTCTGCTGAACCACAGTACCACAGAGATAGGTAGGTTTCCTCACAGTACTGTACATTTGTAAACAGCAAATTTACATACCATGTTTATTCCACAATTTTGCCATAATTACAAACTTGATCCTTTGATGTTTCTTGGCTGCTACTACTTATTTTTTATTTTTAGAAAAGGACATTTCAGGCTGTGATTTTGCAAGCTTTTTTGACACAAATGCCTACTTTGAAAAAGCAGTTTGCTCAGGGATAGCATTTAGAGGAATGGAACATAACTAAGCCAAGTATGGTTCTGGTGTGTCACATTAAATGGTACCCTTCTGTCTCTGGGTATTAATAATGTTTATTGGGAAACCATCTTAAGCTGTTGTAACCATATAGCTATAAAAAGTATGTCAAAACACAAGTACTGTTTTATTCCTTGTTTTCTACCAAGTGACTATGAATATGACAAACATTTTAAAGAGTTTATTGCAATCTGCAACATATGTAAGTTAACAGTAAATATCTGAAGTTTCTATTACTCTGATAGAAACAGCAAATTTCTGAGTGTACTGAATTACATTTCATCCAGTTAATTATATGTTATTCAGAATTTTTCTAATCTGACAAGTTTACAATGCACAATATCATGTATGTGTAGAGATGTTTTGAATCCATAAATTCTAAGAGTTTAGACCTTTATACTAATAGTTCATATGAATTCAGGAAGCTGGATAGTTTATTCACACAATTACTACTAAATTAAGCAGTATTTGGACACATAGGGAAGTGTTATTTAACCCCATGGAAAAGATGTTAAATGTTGAAAACTCTGTGTAAAGAATTCTAATTATTTTCAAATACAATTTGGCAAAAGATGATCATAAGTTGATCATTCAATCTGTGAAAAAGATGCTTGAGCTCATATAATTTTTCCATGTCATGAAATTTACCACTAATCAAGCTTTAGTTTGACAATGTGTAATGTTGTATATGCTCGAGGCAAAAACGTATTTCACAGCTTAATACTACTAGTCTTCGCTTTTTTACAACCGTGACAGAAATGAATAAAACGTATAAGAACAACAAATGTGTCAAATAGTATAGGATAAAATGGCTAGGGTGTCATCTTGTACACCTTTTCCTGAGATGGCTGTGTTAAATGTTGATTCTAACTCATGCTGGGAAAACAGAAAACTGTGCCAGTAAGCAGGACTGAAGACATAAATGTACCTTGGTTTTTTGATAAATTATTTTTTCTTACTGACTGTAAGCTCAGGGTGGTCTTAAAACTGGCAAAAGCTTCTCAGTTAGAGAGAATATTAGCCTGTGATCCTTTTCAATCTGTCATTGACGTAACCAGTCTTTCAAGGTCAGAAGCCTAGACCTTAAGCCCCATCTCTGCAATGCAGAAAAAAGAGTTATAGAAAAATCTTTTTTAACTTCTGTAAGAAGAGACACTGAATTTCAAGATATGTGTACAATCTTCTGTATATATTAAATATCTAAAACCATATAATTTACACTCTGTGTCCAACTGTGTTAGTGCCATATGAAGCCAAAACATTTTATTTTCTGAAGCTATATTAAAGCAGATTTCATATTTAGAAGACATACCAGATTTGCTGTCAATTAGAAAAATTTGACTAGAGGAAACCCCGTGAATGACTAAATTGAAATACATTCAGAAACTGTCGCATTTAGCACAGGAAAAACTGTGTCCTCTCATGACTCAGTCAACATTTGCTGACTTGACACATCTTCAGGCATAACCATTATAGTACAGTACACGGGATTAAAACCATAAACACATTTTCTTATCCATAAGCAAGCCAACTCAAGCAACGGTAACGTAGACAAATCCCAATAATATGTCAGAACTCACAACACTTCTGTCCATGCTGGAGACCCAAAACCAAGGGATGAAGCAGAACCCTGAACAGTCCTAAAAAATAGGCTCTGATTTATACTGGGAGAGCATCCGGTAATAGCCATCTTTGCATTACATAAGAACTGCAGTATTTTTGCCATTTTTTTCTATTTGCTTAATTATCTTCCTGCAGAAAGAAAATGCAAACAAACAAAGTATTAATTCCAAATAAACAACAGAGGAAACATTATTACATATGGATTTTTTCAGCTTAATTTTCAGGGCACTTAAATTTCCATCAGCTTTCACGTTACAGTGATTATTTGCCTATCTATAATTTCATATCTAGCCCACTGCTGCTATTAAAAAAAATGAAAAATGACATATTATTCAATTGAGAGCCTCCATGTAACTCATGCATCTGAGCTTTTTGCTCTTTATGCTTGTGCCAGCAGTGTTACCAGTGGTCTTCAACATGTAGCACATATGTTCCTCTTATATTGTGCATGGTTATTTTTCAAGTAGGTTCTCAAAGCAGATGTTCAAATATTCTGCAATGTTCCCACAGAGACTTCAGGTTGAATTGCTGCCCTCCATTTGATCCCACTAAGGGAAAACTCTGCTTCACAGATAACAGTTGACAGATAAAGACATTTGGATGACCTCCTCTTCCCTCAATCAATACTTAATTTTTTTTTAAATGTTTCACTGTTTTTGAAACTAAAGAAAACAACAACAAATGAACAGTTATACTGGCTGTTGCTAGAAAATGTACCTGGAAAAGTGGTAAATCTGTTGTGCAGGGAAGAACTGAACATTTTTTTCTGTGATTAAATGGCTTGCTGTGGGAAAAGAGCAATTTGTCACAATCAGCAGTGGACTAGTGCAAGGCAATAGTCAAAAAAGCAACAGAAGTGCTAGGAATTACTATGAAATAAAAGGGGAAAAAAAAACATTACAACGCAGTAAAAAATATGCTTCTTGTACCCATTGAATATCCTTCTCTTCCATTCCCAAAAAGGACACAGAAGATCTGCAAAAAATTAAGCAAATATAAGTAACACTTTCCATATGAAAAACTAAGTAGCCCAGGACTGTTCAGCAAAGAGGAGTGAGAAGCCTACAAAACCATAAATTGCATAGACATGGTACAGAGCTGACTAGACTATTCACTGCCTCTGTCTACATGAGCACTGGGCGTGATCAAGCTAAACTTAAGAGATACAGGCTTGGAACAAACTAAAGGTTGTGATTGATTGCACAGTTCTGCACTGAATTGTGTAAATCCTAGTCAGAAGACATCGTGGATGCAGATAGTTGTGTAGATTCAGAGGAAGAGGGTGCAAGGTGAACTATTAAACGTTGCTAAATAGGAACCATATCAACACTAAATACCTAAATATCTAAATGATAAAAAGCCCAGGGAATCCTGTCAGCCAAGGTATTGTCAAGAACAAGATAATACCTAGAGGAAGCATTACTTCTGTAATGCTTACACTGTTTTTTATTCTTCTTTGGGTATCAGTACATGCATGCTTTAGAGTCATGCTATGTAGTCATAGTCTGACCCAGTACAGCTATATTCATGTTCTAAAATTTTCCAAGACAAGGATCAGACTTGACAAAACATATTGGAAAAGGTTCTCCCTTTCCAGGGTGGAATTAAAAAACTAGACTGGATAGACAGACAGAAAAAGATCAAAGTAGAAAAGCCTACATCCTAGGGTTTAGCACAGTCAAGACTAATCTTTGGTAGTCTGTCATTTGTAGGGTAAGCAGCAATTTGAAAAATAGCTATTCTGTATATTTAAACATTCATTTTGCCATAGAGAGTGTCTCTAAAGCTCAGAAATTTTCTGCTGCAGCTTGAAGTAGCTAGACATTCATGTCTGTCTTTTTCTGACCAGAATGGAGAAAACTGAACAATTACAAGCAGGGATACAGCAAAGCTGCTGCCAGTAGCGTGGTGGTTACAGCATTCCCACAGCGATGAGGAGAACACCTGGACACTTAGACACTGACTTCACCTGCATTCTGATGGGGTGTGAATAATGCAACAGCCAGCCAGACAGGAGAGTGTGATGCTGCATGTGAAGCGTGATGCTGCACTAAGACATGGATATGAGCAGAAGCGCAGCACTGCCCGGCTGCTGGATTTAAGATGGCTTGTTTTCAAGCAGTCAGGATGCACGGGAAAACCCATATGGAGCTACTCTTAATTTTTTGCATTCCAGCTGTATTTCCAGACAAGAGGCTGTTTACAGACCTACTTACCTCCTAGTGTGAAAAATTTTGACAGATCTTGGGTTATTTCAGTACAGATCTGGACTCTCTTTTGAAGTCTTGGGGCTGATTCCTGTTTTAAAAGTTTTGTCATATTGATGTGTGTTAGTGTGCTACACCCAAACCTATTTTTGTGGACTGTAATACTGACAAAAAGGATCTCACCTCTGTTTCTGAGATACCAAAATATATACAACTCAAAAGCAGAGAAAAGAAATAAATCCACAAACACACGCACATGGCTATCCTCTATGTAACATCTTCCCTTTCTTGAATGCACACATATGATGCTCATCTAATATAAGCAAACAGATTTGCTATCATTGGCAGCCGCGAAAGGCAAACTTTTAAAAAGCCAAATTCATATACAAGCCGTTACCTTTTTTTTTAAATGTATGTAAACAAATTACATAGTTGTCATGAAACATTTTGTTATAGAATTGAAACAGATGATGTAACAAATAGGTTCACACATTTGCTAGAACTATGGGATTGTGTTATATATTAGAGCTTATTTTGGAAGATCTTTGTTCTAAGTTCTTTTGAGGCCTATGTTACCATCAAGAGCCAAGAGCTTTGACAGCTGTTGCCAGCACTATGTGGTTTGTTTAAAACAATAATGGAGTTGCGTAGCAACATCACATCACACATTTGGTACCCTACAGTATCTCACATTCCTAACTACTCTGCACATCCTCACAATTTAAAGGGACACTGTCAAGTTAATAACCGTACAGGAACAGTGGAATTGCTCCTCTTTCACCCATAATTAGATATACGAGGTGAGAGAAAGAAAATTGACATTAATAAAATATTATTTGCACTTACTTTGCAGCAATGTCTGATATTTTATCTCAAATCAGCAATATCTGTTATCACTTATGGCCACACTGTTTGGCTTAAAAATAATTTAGTAAAAAGCAAACTTTCTTAAAGAATTTTACCTTACTAACACAGATCTTACAAAATTAATTTTTTTTTCCCACATACATGCAATTCCTATCACACACATTATATGCACCACTAAACTCTTTATAAACTATGGAGCTACTGTCAAAAATTAATTGGTTATTTTTTCTGTTAGGCAGCATTTGTAATAAAGGCTGAAAAAAAGACTTGTAGGGCCTTCAGACCTCATGCGAAGTCATAGATAGCTTAGGGTCCTTTGCTTATACGAACAGCTGCCCTAGCATGGGAAAAGGTCTCCACCTGATCTAATACACCTTTTATACAAACATTTCTGCAACAGTCATAGAGAAAGGTATTAAGAAAAATAAAAAAACCTCAGGGAGTAAGAGTAGAGGTGAGGAAGACAAACTCTTCAACAGAGAGGTGAAAAGAGATACCATAGATGAAAGAAAAACAATAATACAATGAGAAAATATGGAAATCATCATCAGTATCACCTATAGTTTTTTTCAAGGATATACTTTTAAATTCAGTTGTTTGTTTGCTTGCTTTTAACTGCTACAAAAGCACCAGAAGAAAAATATAAATCATAGCTTTCAAAGACAATAAACATACTGTCAGGTATTTTCTTCTCTTTTTTCTATCCACTACTACAAAGTGAAAGCTCTTAATGCTTATGTTAACATTTCATTTGTATCTAATGGATAATTCAAATAGCTGTACTAGAAATGTAAAATAATGCAAATGAATATGCAGATTGTTGCTGCCCTCAGGCATCTGGAGAGTTGCCAGCACAATACTCAATCTGTTATTGTTCGAAACTTATAGAGATCCCCTAAAAGAGAACAGAACAATTGTAAAGTGTAGACAAAACCACACACACACAGTTACATATTTGTGAAGTTGGGAGTAATTAACCTTGTATTTCAATATATATGACATTTTGGGAAATATTTGGTTCCAGTGGTTCAAGGTCTTTGGCTATAATTTGGGACCAATTGAGGTAAAGGTTGTAGCTATACAAACACATTGTTTACTAGCTAGATAAGATATGGATTTAAAACATATTATCTGTCTCTTGGTATCCATAAGAAATGCCCTAGTTTCACTATTAGGTACATTGAGCCACTTTCATGGCTTTTTCATGAAATATAACCTTTTTACTACATTTGACGTCACACAGCTAATAACTTTTGTTATGATATTTCAATTACCTCTAACCACAACATTTGTATTAATTTTTCTACTCCTTGCATGCAACTTTAAGTACTGATTTTGCAATGTTACAATAACAGCCAAAACACGGAGATTGCAAAAGAAAGCAAAAGATTTGCTGCTACTCCTACATAACAAAGTACCTTTCACTTGTTCAAATGATTCAATAGGAATACCTGGATAGACAGACTAGGTAGATAGACAAGGATTTTTTTGTTTGTTTGTCTCTTTTTTAATCATTGACATGATAACTTAACACAGCATTTCATAGATCTGCTGGAAAATAATGAGCTGAGACTGGTGAGAAAGAGGACTGAAGAACTGCTTGGCTTTGTTAAAAGGCTTTTCCTACACCAGAACTTTGGAAATCAAGAATTGATACTATTAAGAAGGAGTAGTCATAGTTTCATTGAATACATCCCAGAAATAGCAGCTATGTTCCTTACCCTTTCCACAAAGCCAGAAAGTTCAGATCCTCCCTCAGTTGTATATTTTGGATCTGCCTCTTTACCCTGCTTTCTGCCAGTACTAGCCAGGGTCTGATCGCTTGTCCTTGGGGCAATAATACTCAATTTTGTAACCAGGCTGCTGAGAACTGTTCAATTACAAGGTCAAATCCTCTACACAAAACATCAGTATGAGGAAAACATGAAGATTCAAACTGTCCCCACATGGCATATATGAAGAAAAAATTCTGTAGGGAGAAAGATTCTTTCAAATCAAAATATGATTCTCTTCAGTCTCTGACAATCCACCTCTTGTATTTTCACAATTCAAACTGCAGAAATGAGGTTTACTAGGTGTACCAAAACTACCAATTTCAAATACTACAGTTAAAGATATCACAGCATTTCTACTAGAAGGAGTTAACAAAAATTCCTAGTCAAAACCTAGCTCCAAACACCAACACTGGCTCAGCTGTTTAGTCACAGTGATTATATCACAAGGTGTGCTCATATCTAAGTTAGGATTTTTCCCTCATGGTCACCACAAGAGTGGGGCAGGGCAAGCTGAGGGAAGCATAGGTTTGCTTACAAATTTTTGCTTGAAAAAAGAAAAGAGAGATAAATACTTGCAAAGAAACCTAGGAGAAAGAAAAGACCTAAATGTCCTACCACATCAGATTTCATCAAATTTCTTCCTCCCCCTAGTAGTTTGGGGTTTTTTTTATAAGGATTCATTGGAAGCTATTAAAGTAACCTTCAAAAAAATAACAGATTCCTAAAAAATTGTCATCAACTTGGGCTATTGGGCTATTTTTAAACCATTATGAGCTTCTGCAGAGTATCAAGTTCCTTAAATGCAACCATTGCACCATTAGATTGCTGCTCTGAAAACTATTGCCATATCTCCCTTTCTGGCACTTCCACTGTAAAACACTGATTCTCTGGTTTGAAATTAGCTGTGATTCATCAACAACTGCTACAGCAGCACCAGGTACTCTGTTTACAAAGTTCAAAGGTCCTACCTGAATTAATGAGCAGAAGCTGGTTTCTGATGTATCATTTGAATTGCTTGGTTAAATAACAATGCCTGGGTTTGGGGTTTGTTTCAGGTCAGCCAATTAAGTGTGCAGTTACAGGGTACATCTATTGCTGCATATAGGACAATATTTTGTTTGTATGCAGACTCAGACTCACAACCTATTCAATGGCCAGAAGAATTTGGATCTACATATTTGCTTTCAAGCAAATTCACTTTTACAGGTAATTATTACAGTTCTAGCAATACAACACAATAAAGCAAAAAATAACACAAGACATTTCTAATAATACAAGTAATATATGTCTACAGACACGAGTGTGGCTAAAGTGTGCCACATATTCAGTCTCAATAATTTGGTCTCTAAATGGGCACATTCTGTAATACTGTGCATATTATACCCGTTCTCATCTTACTAATCAAAAATAATGTTATGATTAGTAATAATTATAGCCTCATTAATGAGTGTTAATGAATGGAAAAAATCAAGGAGATCTACTTATTTCATTTGCTGGAAGAGTGAGCTAGTTTCAAGATGTAATACTGATACTTAATTTTGAACTGAATACTAAACGAAAGAAACTAAAAACCCAATCACTTTTTAAAACAAGACATTTCCCAACTTAATTATAATATAAGAAAACACGATCCTGCTATTTAATTTCCAAGGTCAGAAGGCAGGAATATCATCTGGGAAATAATGACAAAAACCTGGTTTACATTTACATGAAGAAGCAGGATTTGGGACAGAGGAATTATATCAAACTATATCAACTTAGGTCAGTAAAATGAAGCCAGATGGTAAGAGAAGAGGCAATGATTGAAGCTTTTGAAGTGCAACATCATATGAAGGTGTCGTGGAAGCTCAGCAAGTACCTAAATATCATTGAGGATGGCAACATTTGCTACTTCAGAGGACACAGAAAAAATTAATAGGAGTATATTTAGCCATGTATCAAAGATAATTGCACACCATCTGAGGAAGAGAATGATGTGAGGAAAAAAATAAAGGGTTAAAACCAATGCAAAATTCACAATTGCTGCTGAAAGAAGGTAAACAATTTATAAGAACAAGAAGTAGAAGTAGCAATGACAAATGAGTTGATGTCACATACAGGAAAATTCAAAGATAAATCATAAGATTAGACAGCTGTGGAGTAAGAAAATGCTAGCAGTTTTTCCTAGTTAATGCATTTTGTAGACCGTAACTATACTCTTATTACTGATGCTTTATTCAACCTCCTCAAACTTCATCAATGATAAACTCCATCATCTCTTGTGACTTTTATTTTCTCACCTCTTACCTTGTCAGTTTCTCTTAACTGTTTTTCTTCTTTAACTGTACAAATTAGGTGAGCATCTGAAAAAAGGATGGTGGGTAAATAAGTTTAAAAAGGCACATACTTAAGTTGACCTTGGGCACACCAACTCTTCGCAAAAAAAACTCTCTGTTTCTTTAAACTCCCCATCGGTGGCTGCTTAGCCATAGAAGTGTCCAAACTTTTTAGATCATCTTCTTTTTCACTTTGAAGATTCCTAGAGCCTGTTATTATGCTGCTAAGAGCATCCCAACCTGACATAACTTTGGTTGGGATGAATAGCTCCAAGACTAGCTTCCATACAAATCCAATCAATTCATATTTATTTTAATCAAAACACTATTGCTCACTTATCAAGTTGAAGCTGTCAAGAAAAATTCTCTCTCAAAAGAGATTCTGCATCCTGGTAGCTTATTTCTATGCAGTAGAACTCTAAAGTTCTGTTTCTAAAGGTCTAAACTCACTCTAAAGTTTCTGTTCCCCATTTGATATGGGGATTGGTTGATTTTTGCAAAGTATATAAGACAGAAAAGGGCAGAGATCACAAGTTTAGATTTTTTTTTTTCTTCCAGTCAGAACACCTGCACAATTATCACATTTCTTTTTTCAAAATTAAGTAAAAAATCATGTTCAGTTTTCTGAAAGAAAGTTTGTGGTAGCTTCCTTGACTACAGGGAGAGGTTTTTCTTCACCTCTGAATAAAGATTTAACAGGGATTTTTTTTCTTTGTGTTTCCTTTCAGTTAGCTCAAGTTGTGAAGATGAAAACTTTCAATTGCTCGGTGCATTGGCTGCTGTGGATCCCACTAGATTTCACTTAGACTTTCATAGCCCATGTGGTAACCTCTTTGTTGCACACAGTATTCCTAACACTCATTCCAAATCTTAAACTTCTGATGCCAATTTCTCAGTGTTAGAACAGTGCCTTATCATGTTTGATCAAGATGAATGGTTGTCACTATAGATGCATATACTAATGGTGCTACATATAACATTCTGCTTTTGTTTGGTCGATTGGTTGGGGGTTTTGTACAGAGCTCGGGTTTTTGTACTAGAGCTAGGGCACTTATTATTCTTTGTTTGTTCACTTATAAATCAAATGTATGACTGTGAGAAGTAAAATTTAAGGATAGAGAATAGGCTTACACTGCTTCTACAATCACTGAAAACCTCAGGAGAATAGCATTTACTGCGATAACTAATCTTCTCCTCTGGAGCCGACTGGTGTGGATCCATCAGGCAACTGGCAAGAACTTTAGAGTTTAATATTCCGTGCCCCCAGTGCTGGCATCTAATCAAGCTGTAGGTTTCAAAAATTTATGCTTGGCAAATGTGCATTTCTTTCCTCAAACTGCCTTTGAAATATTGGACATTTCAGACAACGGCAAAAATTATTTAAGTTGGAAAGAGTAAAACAATCAAGCAGAAACATAAATGGAGTAGTGAGCAACAAATAAGAAGCAAAGAACATTGACTTTGGTTACTTCTGCAGTGAAATAGGTGTGGTAGCACTAATTCCTCAAAACAGACAAAGAAAGTAAAATATTTTGATTTAAGTATGTCCAAGTAAGTTAACATACACTGACAAATTCCCCCTTTCTCTTCATGTATTTTCATATATTTTGACAACAGAAAATTGGCAGCGCATTCGGATTAACATATTTAACTTCAAATGCTACTCAACAAAACATCAACAGTATCACAGGAAAGGAATTTTCAGAGACATTAAATTTCTCTAAGTTGATGGCACAATTGCAGCTAACTTCAGTAGGGGCATAGTTACACCAACACCTGGTCTTTATGATGGAAAAAAAAATAATAAAAAAGTCTCACACACACTGCAGCAGAATCCAAAGTCCTATATTAGCTAATCAGTCTTTTTGTACAGTCTATAGGATTGGTTTGAATATTGGGCAAGGAGGCAACTACAGTCATTATATTAAGCACAAAGCTTCCTTCAGCTAGTTAACAGGAAACAAAATAAAACAGGGAACAACTCAAACTCCACTTTTTTCCAAGCTTCTTTCTTATGAGGCCACAGTAGGGTAACAACACTGTCACCATTTTCCACTTAAACCCAAACACTGTCCCATTTTTTCCAAACTCCAAAATAAAGGGCATGACTCTAATCTAACATGTAACTCTTTTTTGTGAAAGTAGAAGTATTTATGTACATTCCTAATTATTAAGAACACTTCCCTATCTGACCATCCAGGAGCCACTCCAGCAGTCTCTCTATCAACAGTTGAATCAATTGACAGCAACATTAATTGACTTTGAGTAGACCATACATCTACACATTTTGACCTAAGGAAAAAAGTAATTAAACTTTCTTTTTCTCCCTCCCCAATCAGACTACATGTGTGATTAAGCAAAAATGAATACATAAGGTTTAAAGCCCTGCTTAGCATGAATTTTTCATGATTTGGATTTTGGATCAAACACAGTAAGGATTTGAATAAGGAAATCTTTGACCAGAAAGCAGGCTACTATCTACCTTCCCCTTTCCAAAATAAAACCACATCTAGATAGTATATTTTAACAAAACAGTGTATTTTAGCAAAGCTGTATTCACCTGAAAACATGCATCTGAGGATTTGATATATAGATAGATCATAAATATTAAAACCTAAATTTCTTTCTTCTCCATAAAGATAGCAAATATGCTGATAATCTATTTTCTGATAGCCATGACTCTTTTTATGATTCTTTGATGCAGTGCCTAAGATCAGATGCTGAAATACTATTATCATTATCATTACTGTTATTTACTTGACTGTTGAAAGGCAGAGTTTGCTGCTATTACTGGCATTGGCAGAATATATGGATTTCAAACAAAATGGTTTAAAATTATGCTTACAGTAAATGTATTTTGTATGCTGTTGTTGTTTAATATCGTTCTCGTAGCCAGATTGTACCATCTTGCCACAGAGAGCTGAAATCTTTCACCTTATGGACAGAAAATTCCAAACACCCAAAGCTTTTTGAATTTAAGAATGCATTCTGCATTTGTTACGCTTGACCATATGTGTATATATATATAT